>CM038215.1:16286598-16471598 GCA_021442155.1 Cymbidium sinense
AAATGGGAGGCATCAACAGATGGTTTAACACAATGACTTTCCAGGAGGTCACCCATCATACTACTGCTCTCGCCCAAACATGCTTAACTGAAGAGTTATCTTGGGATCTAGTGTGCAGGTGCAGTCGCTCCCACTAGAGATTTACCACAAATTGTGCTCATGCGGAACCCATCTGTGACGCAGTAAGGTGCCAAAATAGTCAAAATTAGATATCCCACCAAAAGCGCCACCAGTCATTCAGTGTGTTGTCCTGCCAAGATCCCAATTGGGGTCATAATGGTGAATGACGATCGTTGGGTGAAGTTATGCATTTCTATGCGACCTCCACAAAGACGCGGATCACCGATGGGCCCCACATATATTTTTCACCGAGGCATCCCATCTATGATTTTCGGAGTCTATCACCGAGTTCTCCAGCGTCAAAGAAAACATAAAATAGAAATAAAAGGAAACAAAATGAGTGGCATCAATAGATGGTTCAACACAACGACTTCCCAAGAAGTCACCCATCATAGTACTGCTCTCGCCCAAGCTCACTTAACTGAAGAGTTCTCTTGGGATCTAGTATGCTAGTGCGGTTGCGCCTACTAGAGATTTGTCACAAATTATGCTCATACGGAACCCGTACGTGTCGCTGTAAGGCTTTGAAATAGCCAAAATTGGAGATACGGGTCCCAAGATGCGCTACTGCATTTCGCGCGGTGCGTGGAGATCATTCTGATTGGGGTCATAATGCGAATCGCACTAATGAAGTTATGGCGATTCTGAGGCCACCCATGAGATGCGCAGATCACAAGGCCCCACCACATGTGTTTTTTCGTTCAAGGCCCATCTATGATGTTTCGAAGTTCTCCGACGCCAATGGTAAAATAAAAGAAAAATAAAAGGAATTAAAATGTGCAGCATCAACAGATGGTTCAACACGATGACTTTCCAAGAGGTAACCCATCATAATACTGCTCTCGCCCAAGCACGCTTAATCAAGAGTTCTCGGGATCGGTAGCGGCGTTACCCGCTTGAGACGGCGATAAATTGTGCTCATGTGGAACTCATAGCCGCAAGAATAATAGCCAAATCGAGATACGCCGAGCGCATGCACATCTATGCATCGCATACCTAAGATCTTTCAGATTGGGGTCATAATCACTAATATCGACGCGTCCGGTTATGGCGATTTCGGTGGCCTCCACAAGAAGATTAATGTTGGCCCCATGTCTCGTGTTTTTCAGTCCAAGGAATTCCATCGACGATGTTTTCGGAGTCGATCTCTGAGCTCAATGAAGAAAATAGTAAAATAAAATAAAAATAAAAGAAAATAAAATAGGCGGCATCAACAGATGGTTCAACACAACGACTTCCCAGGAGATCACCCATCATAGAATTGCTCTCGCCCAAGCATGCTTAACTAAAGAGTTCTCATAGGATCTGGTGCACTAGGGCGGCCGCACTCGTTGGAGAATTGCCGCAAATTATGCTCATGTGGAACCCGTCTGCTCCACCTGAAGGCTTCAACTAAATCGAAAATAGGGTCATGTTACCGCGCACATCTGCGCATCATGTGCCCCACAGAGATGTTTTCAGATTAGGATCAAAATGGAGAATCGGATGATCGTGCATGAAGTTATGGTGATTTCCGTGTGGCCTCGGCACGAGATGCGAGGATAAACCGCGTTGTCCCCACGGCTCAAGTTTTTCAATCTGAGGCATCTCATTGACGACATTTTCGGAGTCAATTTTTGAGTTCTATGACATCAACGATAAAATAAAATAAAATAAAATGCATCAATAGATGGTTCAACAAGATGACTTCCGAGGAGATTACCCATCATAGTATTTCTCTCGCCCAAGAATGCTTAACGGAAGAGTTCTCATATGATCTGGTGTGCTAGTGCAGCCGCACCTGCTGGAAATTTGCCGCAAATTATGCTCATGTGAAACCCATCCATGCCACGATAAGGTTTCAAACAAGCCGAAAATGGAGATACAGGTCTCACCAGATGCGTCTGCGGCACATCTGTGCGTCGTGCGCTTTGCGGAGATCTTTCCGGATTAGGGTCATAATGGCGAATGGATCGACCGGGCGCAGGAAATTATGGTGATTTCCGCGCCTCCAGAGACGCTGGATCAACCACGCGGGCCAATGACTTGTGTTTTTCACCGAGGCATCCAATCGATGATGTTTTAGATCACCGAAGTTCTAGCCAATGATAATATAAAATAAAAATAAAATGAAATAAAATGGGCGGCATCAACAGATGGTTCAACACTACGAATTCCCAAGAGGTCACCCATCATAGTATTGCTCTCACCCTACGCTCAACTGAAGAGTTCTCATAGAAATGGTGTGTTGATGTGCTACCGCGGGATTTGCCGCAAATTATGCTCCTATGAAAACCATCTGTGTCGCGGTAAGGCTTTGAACTAGCCGAAATCGGAGATACGAAGTCCTTCCAGATGCGCCTGCGGCACATGCGATTGTGCACCCTGCAGAGATCTTTCCAGATTGGGATCATAATGGCAAATCGGAAGATCGTGCACAAAGTTATGGTGATTTTCGTGCGGCCTCCGCACGAGATGCATGGATCAGCCGCGTGAGCCGCACTGCTCATGTTTTTTAGTCCGAGGCATCCAATCGATGACATTTTTGGAGTCGATCACCGAGTTTTCCAGCGTCAACGGTGAAATAAAAAAAATAAAAGAAAATAAAATGGGCAAGATCAACAGTTGGTTCAACACAATGACTTTCCAGGTGGTCACCCATGATAATACTGCTCTCGCCAAAGAACGCTTAACTGAAGAGTTTTCATGTGATCTGGTGTGCTGGCGCGGTCACGCTCATTGGAGATTTGCAGCAAATTATTCTCATGTAGAACCCATCCGTGTCACGGTAAGGCTTCGAACTAGCCAAAAATGGAGAAATGGTCTCACCAGATGCGCCTGGAGCACATCTGCGCGTCGTGCGCCCCGCAAAGATAATTCTGGATTGAGGTCATAATGGCGAATCCATATAATCAGTTATGGTGATTTCTCCCGCATGAGATGCTGACGCCACGCAATGCATAACTCATGTTTTTCAGTCCAAGGCATCCAATCGATGACATTTTGAGATCACGAAGTTATTCGGCCAATATTAAAATAAGAAATAGGAAATAAAATGGGCGGCATCAATAGTTGGTTCAACACGATGACTTTCGTGGAGGTCACCCATCATAGTACCGCTCTCGCCCAAGAACGCTTAACTGAAGAGTTCTCATGGGATGTGGTGTGCTGGTGTGGTCGTCTCTGTTGGAGATTTGACATAAATGGTACTCATCTGGAACTCGTCTATGCCATGGTAAGGCTTCGAAAAAAGTTGAAATCAAAGATACGGGTCCCACCAGATGGGTCTGTGGCGCATTTACGCGTCATGCGCCCCAGATCTTTCCGGATTATGGTCATAATGGCTAATCGGACGATTGTACGTGAAGTTATGGGGATTTTTGTGCGGCCTCCGCATGAGTCGCGTGGATCAACCGCGTGGGCTCTACGGCTCTTGTTTTTCAATCCTAGGCATTCCATTAACGACATTTTTGCAGTCGATCGCCGAGTTCTCTGGCGTTAACGATAAATAAAAAAATTAAAATAAAATAAAATGGGCATCAATAGATGGTTCAACACGACTTCCCAAGAGGTCATCTATCATAAGATCGCTTGCCCAAGCACGCTTAACTGAAGAGTTCTCATGTGATCTAGTGTGCTTGTGCGGTCGCACCCGCTAGAGATTTGTCGCAAATTGTGCTCATGTGGAACCCGCATACATAGGGCTTCAAAATAAAATTGGAGATATAGTCCGCGATGCGCCGCGCCATCTGTCATGCGTCCTCGGATCTTTCCGATTAGGGTCATAATGGCAAATCGACGATCGCAGTTATGGATATTGCGCTCCACCAAAGCACAAATCTGTGGGCCCGTGTTTTCAGGCATCCCATATTTTGAGTCATCGTCTTGTTCTCTGCATCAACGAGCATAAAATAATATAAAAGGAAATAAAGGCAATCAATGGTTCAACACGACGAGTTCCCAAGAGGTCACCCATCATAAGCATCGCTCACCAAGCTCGTAATTGAAGTGTTCTCATGGATCCGTTGGCCGCACTACCGGAGATTTTCCATAATTATGCTCATGCGGAACCCAGATGCGCCATTCGGCTTCAAATAGCCAAAATCGAAGATACGTCCCTCCAGATAGTTACATCATCTGCCATCAGACGCTCCAAGATCTTTCATGATTGGGGTCAATACGATCATGCGAAGTTACGGCGATTTCGTGGGCTCCACACGATGGATTAGTCGAGTGGTCCCACGGATCATGTTTTTCGCCTAAGGCATCCCATCAACGCATATTTTCGAGTCAATCTCCGAAGTTCTCTAGCCATCTATAAAATAAAATAAAAATAAAAGGAAATAAAATGGGCATCATCAAGAGATGGTTCAACACGACATCCTGTGAGGTCACCCATCATAAGACTCATAAGATCCTCACCCAAGCACACTTAATCAAGAGTTCTTAAGTGATCTAGTGTGTTGCATACACCGCTGGAGATTTCTTTGAAATTGTGCTCATGTGGAACCCATTCTGTCAGAAGGCTTCAAAATAAAATCGAGATATCGGTCCCGCCAGATTCCCATCCGCATGATGAGTGCCCCTGGAGATCTTTCCGGATTGGGGTCATAATGGAGAATCTGACGATCGCGCAAAGTTATTAATTTTCGTATGGCCTCCACACGAGATGAATGGATCACCACGTGGGCCCCAGCTCATAATTTTAGTCCGAGGCATCCCATCGATGTTGGTTTAGAGTCGATCTCGTTCTCCGCCAATGATAAAATAAAATAAAAATAAAAGGAAATAAATGGGCATCAATAGATATTAAAATGATGACTTCCCGGGAGGTCACCCATCATAGTATTTCTCTCGCCCAAGCACGCTTAATTAAAGAGTTCTCATGATCTCGGTGTCGAGATCGCCGAAATTATGCAAAAAATCATTCGCGCCGGTAAGGCTTCACTATCCAAATCGGAGATACGGTCCCGCCAGATACACCGCGCAAAGACATCTTCATCGTGCACCCGTAGATCTTTCGGATTGGGATCATAATGGCAAAATCGACATCGTGTGAAGTTTTGGTGATTTTCGTCACCTCCAGACGAGACGCGAGGATCGCTGCGCCCCACTCATGTTTTTAGTCAAGCATCCTATATATTTTGAGTCGATCACTGAGTTCTCTAGGTCAACGATAAAATAAAATAGAAATAAAAGGAAATAAAATGGGCAACATCAACAGATGGTTCAACACGACGACTTCCCCTGAGGTCACCCATCATAAGAATGCTCCCAAGCTCTAATAGAAGAGTTCACATGGGATATATTGTAATCGGTGCACCGCTGCAGAGATTTATCGCAAATTATGCTCATGCGGAACCCGTACGTGATGCAGTAAGGCTTTGAAATACCTGAAATCGGAGATAGTGGTCCTGCTAGATGCTCGACACATTGCTCGTCGCGCTGAAAAGATCTTTTCGAAATTGAATCATATTGGCAAATCGGATGATCGTGCGCAAAGTTATGGCGATTTCCGTGCAGCCTCCACACTAGACTCACAGATCAATCGTGTGGACCCCACGATTCATATTTTTCAGTTTGAGGTATCCCATCTACAACGTTTTCGGAGTCGATCACCGAAGTTCTCATCAACAAAAATAAAATAAAAAATAAAAATAAAAAATGGGCGGCATCAGATGGTTCAACATGATGACTTCCTCGGAGGTCACACATAAGAGTAATGCTCTCGCTAAGCATTTAAGAGTTCTCATGTGAAGCGAAATCGAGATACGTGTCCCGCGAGATGGGCCCGCGATTGTTTGCTTGTCCCGCGCCGAGATCTTTGACATTAGGCTAATCGACGATCATGCGGAAGTTATGGCGATTTCTGGGCTCCACACGACATGTGGATTAACAGTGGGCCCCAAGACTCATGTTTTCTGAGGCATCCTATCAACGACGCTGAGTCGATCTCCGAAGTTCTCCAAACGATAAAATAAAAATAAAAATAAAAGTAAATAAAATGCATCAACAATGGTTCAACAAAGACTTCAGAGTTCACCCATCATAAGACTCTCGCCAAGCACGCTTAATCAAGAGTTCTCATGTGATCTGTGTGCTGTGATCATCCCTAGAGATTTGTTGTAAATTATGCTAACGGAATCCATCCATGCCGTGATAAGGCTTCAAAATAGCTAAAATTGAAGATAGGGTCCCACCGATGATCTTTGCCCATGCATGTGTGCCCCGCAAGATCATTCGATTAGTCATAATGGCAATCGACGATTATGCGCGAAGTTATGGAAATTTCGTGGCCTCCACAGACGACGATACCGATGGGCCCCGCTTATTTTTTTTGGCATCCCATTGATGATGGTTTAGAGTTGATCACGAAGTTCTAAGATCAATGACAAAAATATAATAAAATAAAAATAAAATGGGCGCATCAGATGGTTCAACATGACGACTTCCAGGGCACCCATCATAAGATCGCTCGCCAAGCAAGAAGAATTCTCATGATCTTTATTGGTCCGCTAGAAATTTTAAAATTGTGCTCATGCGAACCCGTAAGTGCCACGTAAGGCTTCAAATAACCGAAATCGAGATATGACTCAGATGCACCTTTACATCTACGCGCATGCTACGGAGATCTTTCGATTGGGTCATAATGGCAATGATCGCGTGTTAAATTTATGCGGCCTCCACAAGATGCGCTGATCACCGCTGCTCCATGTGTTTTTCGCCCGGGTATCCCATCGATGATGATTTCAAAGTCGATCATCGAAGTTCTCCAACGATAAAATAAAATAAAAAAAAAAGAAAATAAAATGGGCTGGATCAATAGAAGGTTCAACACGACGACTTCCCAAGAGGTCACCCATCATAATATTGCTCGCAACGCTTAATCAAGAGTTCTCATGGATCTGGTGGCCGGTGCGCCACTCCAAAGATTTGCAAATTGTTCATGCGAACCAACCGGCCACCGTAAGGCTTCAACTAGTAGAAATCGGATACGGTCTCACGATGTACGGCCATCCATGCACCCCGCAGAGTTCTTTTCAGATTGGGGTCATAATGGCAATCTGATCATTCCCAAACTTACGTGATTTTCGTGCGGCATCGTGACGACGCGAGGATCAGCCATGTGAGCCCCACAACTCGCATTTTTTAGTCCAAGGCACCCCATCGATGTGTGGGCCCCAGGAGGTCACTTATCATAGTATTGCTCTCACCCAAGCACGCTTAACTGAAGAGTTCTCATGTGATCTGGTTTGCCACCACCGAGTTTGCCGAAATTCTACTAATGTCCGCTATGCTAAGGCTTCAAATAGCCAAAATTGAGATACGGGTCCTGATGAGCCTTTTAAGACATATACGCGCCGTGCCCGCTGAGATCTTCCGGATTGGGATCATAATGGAAAATAGGATGATCGCGAAGTTTTGGCAATTTCTTACCGCACACATAGATGATGGATCAGGTGGGCCCCAACTCGGTTTCTCAACCGGCATCCCATCTACAACATTTTTGAGTCGATCGCCGAAGTTCTAGATGAAATAAAATAAAAATGAAAATAAAAAATGGCATCAACAGATGGTTCAACACGATGACTGTGAGGTCACCCATCATAAGATCGCTTCCCAAGCTCGCTTAATCAAGAGTTCTCATGGATCTAGCCGGGGCGCCACCGGAGATTTGCCACAAATGTATTCATGCGAAACTCGTATATGCTGAAACAAAGATTCAAAATAGCCAAAATCAGAGATACGAGTCCACTGATGCGCTCAGCATCTGCTCATACCCAAGATCTTTCCTGAGTCAATGGCAAATGGATCGATGAGTTATGGAGATTTTCATGGCCCTTCGATAAGATGCGATCAACACATGGGCCTTACGGCTCATATTTTTTCGATGAGAGAATCCCATCATGAAGTTTTTGTATTAATTAGCCTCATGTTTAATTCGATTAATTTTGATGATAACAAACAAATGCTTGATGTTCTAATGAATATTTTTATGTGTTTCATATATCAATTGCTAATTACATATCTAATATATTAGAAAATTGCAAGAGTAGAAGAATGAAATGATAATGGAAGTCAAGATACAATATTTTGGATTATATGACTATTCATATGAGTTCATTGCATGAATCAACGGTCACAACTTAACATATTATTTTAATGAGGTTAATTTATATAAATCTTATTTAATTAACATTCAATTATATGTTTCATGCATCATTAAAATTGTCAAAGTAATAAATGATAAAACTATTAAGTATAATTATTTTATTTACTTAATATAATTAAATATTTTAATTTAATTTTCGTATAAGATAACTAACATATTTATGATTATATATAAATTATATCATAATTTTAAATGTCACGTCAAAACAAAAAAATATATAAAATTTTGTATTTTAGCAAAAGTCATTTTCAATGAATTCATTCAATTCATCTCCAACATTCCTTGGATTTTTCCTTTAATTTAAGAGGTTACATGGCCCACTTTTGATTAAAATTGAATTTATTATGATTTTCTAAACATTATTGATTTTATAATGAATGCCACACGCTTTGAATATATTAAGAGCTATATTTGATTATTTTGACTTACCCATGTGAATAGTCAAATTTTGTGCTAAATTTAATATTTATTTAATATAAATTATATTTTATTGAATATTAAATTATTAGATGATAACATAAGATTTGCATGATATATTTTTAAAATATGATCTTCTTTTATAAATACCCCTCATTCTCTTCATGAAAGATTCCTCATTCAAAATTCAAATAAAAGAAATCTAAGAGAAAAATTCTTAGATTTTTCTTCCAAGTGTTCTCCAAATATAAGATCAAATCTTTGGTTTGGAAGCTTCAACATCTTCAACTAAGCAAGCCTTCTCAAATTACTTGAGTTTGATTTTAATCCTCTTAGTTATTCATGCTATTTTCACCATCTATTTATTCTTTCCAATTTATACTTTTATTAGTCTTGATATTATTTTCACATCAAAGTTTCAATCATTTTTTTATGATAAACTCTTTGATAGTTTGTAGGATCTATTTCAACTAAAATTTTAATTTACAAATTTATTTTAGTTTCATGAAATATTTCTTCATTAGTCTTATTTTAAAAGGTCATTTATTCTTATATCTATATTAAAAGTATATTTTTAAGCATTTAAAAATAAATTATTGTGCTTAAATTATTTTTATATTTGATCTCTTAATCTTAAAAAAGCTTAGCATACTTAGATCTATCATATACTTTATTTAAGTAATCTGATCAAGATTAATTGAAAGAATCTTTTTGGTAAAATAAAAAATTATTTGCGAAATTTATTTTATTATGCAAAAGAATATGAATTTATTTTGAAATAATTTGTTTATTACCAAATTGTAATAACATAAAAATCTTAGAAGATCATTTTAAGATATTTATTTTATTATTTTTCAATATTAAGTGAGCATTTTATCTTGCCAAAAAATTTTAAGTGATCATTTGTAAGTTGAGATCATTTTTGAATTGGATAGCTTGTATATTTGTGAGAAATTTATTTTATCAAAATTTATTATTTTATATTTTCTTTTATGTCGTAAAATTTATATGGTTGTACCATTGTAGAGAGTACATATTAATAGGGTTGTCACCCCATTATAGAGTACTATTTCTAAGCTATTTTGCATTTAGTAGATTCCTAGGATTAGACATAGGCTTTGGGGTTCGGAACCACGTAAAATTGGTGCATTCTTTCTTACTTTATCGCCTTTTATTTTTCATTAATTGTATCATATCATTATAAAATCAAAATTAATTTTCTAGAAAATTAAAATTTAAGATTTAAGTTTTAAAATTTTAATCACCCAATTCATCCCTTCTTGGTGCTATAGTGACTCATGTTTTAGAGTCGATCGTCGAAGTTCTCCGATCAACAAGAAATAAAATAAGATTAAAAGGAAACAAAAGATATCAATGATGGTTCAACGATGACTTCGAGGAGGTCACCCATCATAAGATCGCTTCTACCCAAGCACGATAATCAAGAGTTCTCATGGATCTGTGTCGCTCACCTACGAGATTTACCGCAAATTATGCTCATCTCAGACGGATCGCGGTAAGGCTTGAAATAGCCAAAATTTGAGATACGGTCTAGATGCATGCTACCGCTTATCGGCGCCAAGATCTTTCCGATTATGGTCATAATGGCAAATCGATGATCGTGCGGTTATGCATTGTAACCTCCACATGAGATGCACGATTAAGGCCACATGGCTCATGTTTTCCGAGGCATCCCATCGACATGAGTCAATCACCGAAGTTCGATCAACGATAAAATTAAATAAAATAAAACAAATAAAATGGGCGGCATCAAGAGATGTTCAACACGACTTCCCGTGAGGTCACCCATCATAAGATCGCTTCTCGCCCAAAACGCTTAATCAAGAGTTCTCATGGGATCTGTGCGTGCGCCGAGAGATTTGCCAAATTGTGCTCATGAACTCATCCGCACAAGGCTTTCAAATAGCCAAATCGGAGATATCTTTAGATGCGTTGCTATCATTTGCACCGTGAGATCTTTCCTGATTGGGTCATATGGCGAATTAAAAGATTGTGCAAAGTTATAGCGATGGCGCTCTCCACATGACGAATCAACCATGGGCCCCATGACTTTTTTTTCACGACATCCCATCAACGACATTTATATTCGATCCGAAGTTCTCCAAAGATCAACGGTAAAATAAAATAAAATAAAAGGAAATAAAATGCATCAATAGATGGTTCAACAAGATGACTTCCAAATGGTCACCCATCATAAGATCGCCTCTCCCAAGCACATAATCAAGAGTTCTCATGGATCTGCGCGGGTGAGGTCACACCGAGATTTACCGCAAATTGTGCGCGAACCCGCCGCTACGATAAAGATTTGAAATAGCCAAAATCGAGATACGGTCCCACCGATTCGCCGCACATCTAGATCGTGCTCCGCAGATCTTTTGATTGGGGTAATAATGGCGAATCGACGATCGCATGAAGTTATGGCAATTTTGCGGCCCTCCACACGAGACGCTGACCGCCTCACCATGGCTCATGTTTTTCACCCGAGGCATCCCATCGATGACATTTTGAGATCGAAGTTCTCCGATCAACGTTAAAATAAAATAAAATAAAAGAAAATAAAATGCGATATCAGATGGTTCAACACGACGACTTCCCAGAGGTCACCAATCATAAGTTGCTTCTCGGCACGCTTAATTGAAGAGTTCTCGGATCTGTACGCGGTCGCGCTAGAATTTGCGAAATTATGCTCATCCGGAACCCATCCATGTCGCAAGGCTTCAGCTGAAATCGAGATACGGATCCGCCGATGCACCATCCATCGCGCGCCGCAGATGTTTGGATAGGTTCATAATAATCGACGATCATGCGCAAATTTATGATGATTTTCGTGCAGTGACCGTGGAACGTAATCCACGCTCATGTTTTCACCGAGGCATCCCATCATTTTGAGTCAATCGAAGTTCTCCCAATGGTAAAATAAAATAAAAATAAAAGAAATAAAATGGATCAGATTGTTCAACATGACGACTTCCTGAGGTCACCCATCAAGTACGCTTAATCAAGAGTTCTCATGGATCTAGTGTCCGGTGCGTCGCTACCGAGAGATTTGCGCAAAGTGCTGCGAACCCAGACGCTCCGCGATAAGACTTCAAAATAGCAAAAGGAGATACGGTCCGCAGATGCATCATCATCATGCGCCGTGAGATCTTTCCATTGGGTTATAATGAATCGACGATCGCATGAGTTATGAATTTTCATGGCCCGACGATGCATGAATCACCGGCCCTCATATGTTTTATGTCCGAGTCATCCCATCAACGATTTTTGAGTCGACGCCGAAGTTCTCCACAATAAAATAAAATAAAAAAATAAAAGAAATAAAATGGGAGATCAGATGGTTTAAACACGATGACTTCTTGAGGTCACCCATCATTACTACTCGCCAAGCGCACTTAATCAAAGAGTTCTCATGGATCTGCCGTGCGCACGCTGGAGATTTTTTCACAAATTATTCAAGAGAAACCCGATGCACTCTGTAAGGCTTCAACCAAAAATCAAGATATTGTCCGATACACCGTGACTCAGCATCTCCACGAGATCTTTCCGATTGGGGTCATAATGGGGAATCAACGATCGAAAGTTATGGCATTTCCCCTCCCACACGAGATGCGTGAATCACCGTCACTTGTATTTTAGTCTGAGTCACCACATCGACGAGAGAGTCGATCGAAGTTCTCCAAAGATCAACGATAAAATAAAATAAAATAAAAGAAATAAAATGGGCGGAATCAACAGATGGTTCAACACGATGACTTGTGAGGTCACCCATCATAAGCTCTTTCCCCAAGCACGCTTAATCAAGAGTTCTCGTGATCGGCCGGCACGGTGAGCACCGGAGATTTGCCATAAATTGTGCTCATGGAACCCACGGCCACGAAGGCTTCAAAAGCCAAAATAAGATGTAGTCCTAGATGCCCATTTGGCACATCCATGTGTCATGCCATGGAGATCTTTCCATTGGGGATCATAATGGTGAATCGGCGATCGCAGCAAGAGGAGATTTTGTGCGGCTCGCACGATCAGACGATGGTCCCCATGGCTCGTTTTTCACTCGAGAATCCCATCGATGACGCTTTTCAAGTTGATCGAAGTTCTTCGCATCAAAAAAATAAAATAAAAATAAAAGAAAATAAATGGCAGATCAAGATGGTTCAACACGACTTTTAGAGGTCACCCATCATAGATCGCTCGCATGCAAAATCAAGAGTTCTCATGGATCTGGGCGTCTGCCGCCTACCGGAGATTTGCGCAAATTGTGCTCATACGGATCCCGATACGCCGCTGTAAGGCTTTAGAAATCGAGATAGTCCCGCTGATGCGCCACCATGTCAGCACCCACGAGATCTTTCGGATTGTCATAATGGCAATGACGATCATGCGGAAGTTATAGCGATTTCGCGGCCTCCATGAGACGCGCGAATTAGCTAGGGCCACACGTGTTTTTTTTCGGCATCCTATCTACAACATTTTCAAAGTTGATCATCGAGTTCTCTGGCATCAACTATAAAATAAAATAAAAATAAAAGGAAATAAAATGGGCGACATCAACACTGATTGTTTAACACGATGACTTCCCAAGAGGTCACCCATCATCGCCTCACCCATGCACGCTTAATCAAGAGTTCTGTGGATCCGGTGTATTGCGTCGCCCGCCGGAGATTTGCGAAATTGCGCGAACTCTCGCGCCAAGGCTTCAAAAATCAAATCGAGATACGGTCCCGCCGCGACATCACGCATCATGCCGGAGATCTTTCGATTGATCATATGGCAATCAAGATCGCTTGAAGTTATAGCGATTTTCGCGCTTTCACACAAGATGAGCGGATCGCATGGGTCGTGTTTTTCCCCGAGGCATCCCATCGATGACATTTGAGTCGATCTCGAAGTTCTCCAAGATCAATGGTAAAATAAAATAAAAAAAATAAAATGGGCGCATCAATAGATGGTTCAACAAGATGACTTCCGAAGAACCCATCATAAGATCGCTTCGCCAAGCCTTAATCAAGAGTTCTCATGGATCCGGTGCGGTGCGCTGGCTGAGATTTACCACAAATTGTGCATGCGTAGAACCCATCCGTGTGGTAAGGATTTGAAAATAAAACCGGAGATACGGTCTCGCAAAATTTGCTTGCGGCTCATCTGCGCGTCGTGCGCCCCATGGAGATCTTTCCGGATTGGGGTCATAATGACGAATCGACGATCGCGGAAGTTATGGAAATTTCGCTCCACAGATCGTGACGCATTGTGGCATGTGTTTTTTTCACCCGAGCATCCCATCGATGACATTTTTGAAGTCGATCATCGAGTTCTCCGTCATCAATGTTAAAATAAAATACAAACAAAAGGAAATAAAATACGCAGCCTCAACAGATGGTTCAACACGACGACTTCCCAGGAGGTCACCCATCATAGTACTGTTGTCATCCAAGCACACTTAATTGAAGAGTTCTCATGGGATCTGGTGTGTGTGCATCTCACGGAGCTTTGTAAATTATGCTCACCCTAACCTATCCATGAGCAGGCTTTTGAAATAGTCAAAATGGAGATACTTACAACACATCTCAGGCCGTATGCCATGGAGATCTTTCCAGATTGGTGACATAATGGTGAATCGGATGATCGTGTGCAAAGTTATGACGATTTTTGTGCGGCCTCCACACGAGATGCGCAGATCAGTAGAGTGGGCCCCACGGCTCTTGTTTTTCAGTCTGAGGCATCCCATTGATGTCATTTTCAGAGTCGATCATTGAGTTCTACGGCATCAACCGTAAAATAAAATAAAAATAAAAGGAAATAAAATGGGCGGCATCAATAGATGGTTCAACACGACAACTTCCCAAGAGGTCACCCATCATAAGATGGTTTCTCGCCCAAGCACGCTTAATCAAGAGTTCTCATGATATTTGGTGTGCTGGTGTGGGCGAACTCACTAGAGATTTGCCACAAATTGTGCTCATCCGGAACCCATCCATGTCGCGGTAAGGCTTCAAACAAGCCGAAATCAGAAATACGGGTCACGCCAGATGCATCTATGGCTCATCTGCATGTCATGCGCCCCGTGCAGATCTTTCTGGATTGGGCTCATAATGGAGAATCGGATAATCATGCGCAAAGTTATGGTGATTTTAATGAGGCCTCACAGACACGCCGGATAAGATGTAGGCCCCATCATGTTTTTCACCGAGACATCCCATCAATGACGCTGAGTTGATTTTGAGTTCTCCACGGTAAAATACATAAAAATAAAAGAAAATAAAATGGGCGAATGAATAGATGGTTCAACACGACGACTTCTGAGGTCACCCATCATAGTCTACCAAGCACGCTTAGTAAGAGTTCTCGAGATCTAGTCGGTGGCGTGCGTAGGAGATTTGCAGCAAATTGTGCTTATGCGGAACTCATCCGTGCCACAGTAAAGCTTAGAAATAGCCGAAATTGAAGATATGGGTTCCTCGGCGCTCGGCTCATCTACGCTCGCGGCGCCAGAGATCATTCAATTGGGGTCATAATGGCTAATCGGACGATCGTGCACAAAGTTATGTGATTTTCATGCACCGCATTCGCGGATTAGCCCAGCCACGGCTCATGTTTTTCAGTCCGAGCCATCCCATCGACGACATTTTGAGTCGATCGCCGAAGTTCTCCGCCAACGTTAAAATAAAATACAAATAAAAGGAAATAAAATGGGCGATATCAACAGATGGTTCAACACAACAACTTCTCAGGAGGTCACCTATCATGCTCTCGCTCAAGCACGCTTAACTAAAGAGTTCTCATGGTATCTAGTGTGTGCGCCCATTGAGATTTGCCAATAAATTTTGCTCATCTGAGAAACCCATCATGCATAAGGCTTCAAAATAGCCAAAATTGTGGCATCAACAAATGGTTCAACACGATGACTTCCCAAAAAGTCACCCATTATAGTATTGTTCTCGCCCAAGCGTGCTTAACTGAAGAGTTCTCATATGATCTGGTGTGTTGGTGGGATGGCACCCGCTAGAGATTTGCCATAAATTATGCTCTTGTGGAACCCATCCGTCCCGCGGTAAGCCTTTAAAATAGACAAAATCGGATATCTGGTCCCACTAGATGCACCTTTGTCTCATCGTCGTGCACCGTAAAAGATATTTCTAAATTGGGGCATAATGCGTGAATCGTGATCATGCACAAAGTTATGGCAATTTTTTGGCCTCCACATGAAATGCAGTCATCGTGATCCTCATGTTTTCGGTCCAGATGCATCTATGACATTGTCGATTCGTCGAGTTCTCGGCATCAGCGGTAAAATAAAATAAAATAAATGGAAATAAATGGCCGGCATCAAGCGATGGTTCAACATGATGACTTTCCAGAGATCACCCATCATAGTCTTGCTCTCTCCCATCCATGTGATGCAGGGTGCGGTGGCACTGCTAGAGATTTTCCTAAATTGTGCTCTTGTGGAAACGTTGTCTGCATGGTAAGGCTTCAAAATAATCAAAATTGGAGATATGGGTCCCACTAGTTTCACCTTTAGCACATCTATGCGTCGCCCCTTGAGAGATATTTACGGTTGGTAATAATGTGGTGGCGATGAATCGTGCGACAAAGTTATGACAATTTTAAGCGGCCTCCACCACGAAGGCGTCGAGAGAAAGCCTCATGGTCCCCACGACTTCGTATTTTTTAGTGAGGCATCCATCGAAGACATTGTTGGAGTCGATCACCGAGTTCTCTCGACGTCAATGGTAAAATAAAATAAAAATAAAAGGAAATAAAATGGGCAGCATCAACAGATGGTTCAACACTTCAACTTCCTAGGAGGTCCCCCATCATAGTGCTGATCTAGCCTAAGCCCGCTTAACTGAAGGGTTCTCTTGGGATATGTTGCCACAAAATTATGTGGAACTGTGCCAATAAGGCTTGAACTAGCGAGAATAGGTCTTTCCGGATGCACTGCGGCTCATCTACGCGTTGTATTTGCGGAGATCTTTCCGAATTAGAGACATAATGGCAAATCAAATGATCGTGCATGAAGTTATGGTTATTTCCATGCAGCCTCCACATGAGACACGCGGATCAGCCACACGGGCCTCACGGCTTGTGTTTTTTAGTCTGAGGCATCCCATCTATGACATTTTTGGAGTCGATTACCGAGTTCTACGACATCAACGATAAAATAAAAAAAAAATAAAAGGAAAGCAAATGGGCAGCATCAACAGATGGTTCAACACGCGATTTCTTGGGAGGTCACCCATCATAGTATTGCTTTCACCCAAACACGCTTAATTGAAGAGTTTTCATGGGATCTGGTGTGCTCATGTGGTCACACCCACTGTAGATTTGTCATAAATTGTGCTCATCCACCTTCCTCGTCTTGCATAAGGATTGAATAGTGATATGGTCCCTTGATGGCATCGACTCATCTGCGTCGTCCGGAGATCATTCGGATTGGGGTCATAATGGAGAATCGGATGATCGAGCGCAAAGTTATGTGATTTCCATGCATCATCCTCCACATGTCCACCGACTTGTGTTTTTTAGTCTGAGGCATCCCATCAATGACATTTTCAGAGTCGATCACCGAGTTCTCCCTCGTCAACGATAAAATAAAATAAAATTAAAAGGAAATAAAACAGGCGTCATCAACATTTGGTTCAACATAATGACTTCCCAAGAGGTCACCCATCATAGTACTGCTCTCCCCAAGCATGCTTAACTGAATAGTTCTCATGTGATCTAGTGTGCTAGTGCGATGGCTCCCGCTAGAGATTTGCCACAAATTTTGCTATTGTGGAAGCGTACATTGCGGTAAGGCTTTGAAAGAGCCAAAATCAGAGATACGGGACCCGCCAGATGCGCCTTTGGCATGTTTGCGCAATGTGCTGCACCCCATGGAGATCTTTGGATTGGGGTCATAATGGAGAATCGGACGATCATGCGCAAAGTTATGCCAATTTTCGTGCGGCCTCCACACAAGATGCTGGATCAGCCTCGTGGGCCCCATGGATTATGTTTTTCAGTTCGAGGCATCCCATCGATGACGTTGTTGGAGTCGATCGTCAAGTTCTCCGATGTCGATGGTAAAATAAAATAAAAATAAAAAGAAATAAAATGGGAGGCATCAACAGATGGTTCAACACAATGACTTCCCAGGAGGTCACCCATCATAGTACTGCTCTCCCCCAAACACGCTTAACTGAAGAGTTATCTTGGGATCTAGTGTGCTGATGCGGTCGCACCCACTAGAGATTTGCTACAAATTGTGCTCATGCGGAACCCATCTGTGATGCAGTAAGACGTCAAAATAGTCAAAATCGTAGATACGGGTCCCACCAGATGCACCTACAGGTCATCTGCGCATTTTGCGCCCCACGAAGATCTTTCCGAATTGGGGTCATAATGGAGAATCAGACGACCGTGGGTGAAGTTATGGTGATTTCTTTGCGGCCTCCACGAGAGGCCACGGATCAGTCGCATGGGACCCACGGCTCGTGTTTTTCAATCTGAGGCATCCCATCTATAATGTTTTCGGAGTCTATCACCGAGTTCTCCGGTGTCAAAGAAAAAATAAAATAGAAATAAAAGGAAACAAAATGGGTGGCATCACAGATGTTTTCAACGACTTCCCAAGAGGTCACCCATCATATCTCTCAAGCTTGCGAAGAGTTCTCTTGGGATCTAGTGTGCTAGTGTTGTTGCGCCCGCTGGAGATTTGTCGCAAATTATGCTCATGCGAAACCCGTATGTGCCGCTGTAAGGCTTCGAAATAGCCAAAATTGGAGATACGATTCCCACGAGATGCGCTACGGCACTTCTGTGCGTCGTGCGCCCCATGGAGATCATTCTGGATTGGGGTCATAATGGCGAATCAGACAAACGTGCGTGAAGTTATGGCGATTCCCATGCGGCCTCCGTATGAGATGCGTAGGCCCCACGACTCATGTTTTTCAGTTCGAGACATTCCATCTACGACATTTTCGGTGATCGCCGAGTTCTCCGGCATCAACGGTAAAATAAAAAAAAAAAAAATAAAATGGGCGGCATCAACAGATGGTTCAACATGACGACTTCCCAAGAGGTAACCCATCATAATACTGCTCTCGCCCAAGCACGCTTAACTAAAGAGTTCTCATGGGATCTGGTATGCTGGTGCGGTCACCCCCGCTTGAGATTTGCCACAAATTATGCTCATGTGGAACCCATCTGTGCCGTAATAAGGCTTCGTAATAGCCAAAATCAGATCTGGTGCAGCGGATCGCATCTACCGCACCTGCGGAGATCTTTCCAGATTGCGGTCATAATCTCGAATCAGATGATCGTGCCCAAAGTTATGGCGATTTCGGTGCGGCCTCCACACGACGCCACGATCAGCGGTGTTGGCCCCGACTTTTTTTGGTCAGGCATCCCATCGATGACATTTTCAAAGTCGATCCCTTAGTTCTATGATGTCAACGATAAAATAAAATAAAATAAAAGAAAATAAAATAGGCGGCATCAGGATGGTTCAACCACGACTTCCGGAGATCACCCATAGTATTGCTCTCACCCAGAGCGCTTGAGTTCTCATAGGATCCGTGCAGCGGTGTGGCCCGGCAATTATTATGCTCATGCTCATGCGGAACCCGTCCGAGCTTGAACCATTGAAATCGAAAATCTGGTCATCTTAGATTCTTCTGCACATCTGCGCATCGTGTGAGAGATCTTTCATTCGATCATAATGGTGGGTGGATGATCGTGAAGTTATGGTATTGATTTCCGCGGCCTCGGACAAGAGGATAAGCCGTGTTGGCCTCGACTCATATTTTTCGTCTCGGGCATCTCATTGGCGGTTTGAGTCAATTTACGGATTCTATGACGTCAACGATAAAATAAAATAAAAATAAAATAAAATAAAATGGGCAGCATCAATAGATGATTCAACACGATGACTTCCCAAGAGGTCACCCATCATAGTATTGCACTCACCCAAGCACGCTTAACGGAAGAGTTCTCATATGATCTGGTGTGTATTGGTGCGGCCGTGCCTGCTGAAGATTTGCCACAAATTATGCTCATGCGGAACCAGTCCGTGCCGCGATAAGGCTTCGAACTAGCCAAAATCGAAGATACGGGTCCTGCTAGATGCGCTTACGTGATATGCATCATCGTGCCATGTAGAGATCTTTTCGGATTTGGATCATAATGGCGAATCGGACGATCATGGCGAATTAAGGGTCATTCTGCGGCCTCCTTACGAGCGATCGACCCCACGACTCATGTTTTTCAGTTCGAGGCTTCTCATCGACATTTTCAGGGTTGATTTCCAACTTCTCCGGCATCAACGATAAATAAAATAAAAATAAAAGGAAATAAAATGGGTGGAATCAACAAATAGTTCAACATGACGACTTCCCAGGAGGTCACCCATGATAGTATAGCTCTCGCCCAAGCACACTTAACTGAAGAGTTCTCCTATGATGCGGTGTTGCATGCGGTCGCATGCCTTGCAAATTGTGCTTCATGCGAACCCGTTGCAGTTTCAAACAAGCCAAAATGGAATCTGAGTCTCGGCTTTCTGGCGTTATCGCCGAGATCTTTCCGGATGAAGGTCATAATGGTGAATCGGACGATCGTGCGTGAAATTATGGTGATTTTCATGCGGCCTCCGTGAGATGCGTGGATCAGCGTGGGTCGTACGGCTCGTGTTTTTCGGCCGAGCCTCAATCGATGGCGTTTGAGTTCGATCATCGAGTTCTCTAGCGTCAACGGTAAAATAAAATAAAAATAAAGGAAATAAAATGGGCGGCGATGGTTCATGACAATTCCGGAGGTCACCCATCATAGTATTGCTCTCGCCCTAGCACGCTCAACTGAAGAGTTCTCATAAGATCTGGTGTACTGGTGTGGCCGCGCCCACTGGATATTTGCCACAAATTATGCTCATGTGAAACCCGTATGTGCCGTGGTAAGGCTTTAAACTAGCCAAAATTGGAGATATGGGTCCCGCCAGATGCGCCTACGGCACATCTACGCATTGTGCACCTTACGGAGATCTTTCCGGATTGGGATCAAAATGGCGAATCGGAAGATCGTGCACGAAGTTATGGTGATTTTCGTGCGGCCTCCGCGAGCGCATGGATCGCGCGTGAGCGGATTGTGTTTTTTAGAGGCATCCAATCGATGACATTTTGGTCGATCGAGTTCTCGGCGTCAGCGGTAAAATAAAAAAGAATAAAAGGAAATAAAATGGTCATCAGTTGGTTCTACGGACTTTCGTGGTGGTCACCCATTATAGTGCTCGCCAAAATGCAGCTTAATTGAAGAGATCTCATGTGATCTGGTGTGCTGGTGCGGTCACGCTCGTTGGACATTTGCAGTAAATTATGCTCATGTAGAACCCATCCGTGTCACGGTAAGGCTATAAACTAGCCAAAAATGAAGATACGGGTCTCACCAGATGTGCCTGCAACACATCTGCGTGTCGTGCGCCAATAGATGATGTTTTCGGAGTCGAACGCCGACTTATCCGACGTCATCATTAAAATAAAAAAAAGGAAATAAAATGGGTGGCATCAATAATTGGTTTAACATGATGAATTTCGAGGAGGTCACCCATCATAGTACTGCTCTCGCCCAAGAATGCTTAACTGAAGAGTTATCATGGGATCTGGTGTGATGGTGTGGTTGTGCCTGTTAGAGATTTGATGCAAATTATGCTCATCTAGAACCTGTCCGTGCCACGGTAAGGCTTCAAAATAAGTAGAAATTGGAGATACGGGTCATGATAGATGGGCCTGCGGCGCATCTACGCGTCATGCCCCCCGCAGAGATCTTTCCGGATTATGGTCATAATGGTGAATCAGACGATTGTACGCAAAGTTATGGTGATTTTCGTGCGGCCTCCGCACGAGTTGTGCAGATCAGCCGCGTGGCCTCCATGGCTCATGTTTTTCAATCCTAGGCATTCCATCAATGACATTTTGCGATCTCGATCCAGGTTCTCTAATTAGGTAAAATAAAATAAAAGAAAATAAAAGAAAATAAAATGGGTTGACATCAACAAATGGTGACTTCGGAGATCACCCATTATAATCTTTACTCTCCCGAGCACGCTTAACTGAAGTGTTCTCATGTTATCTGGTGTGCTTGTGCGATCACGTCCGCTAGAGATTTGCTACAAATTGTGCTCATGTGGAACCCGTACATGCCACGACAAGGCTTTGAAATAGGTGAAATTGGAGATACAAGTCCCGCCAGATGCCGACTCATCTGGCGTGTGCTCATGGAGATCTTTCTGGATTGGGGTCATAATGGTGAATCGGATAATCGTGCATGAAGTTATGGCAATTTTCGTGCGGCCTCCATATGAGAAGCACTGATCAATTGCGTGGGCCCCTTGGCTCATGTTTTCAATCTGAGGCATCCCATCTAAAATATTTATTGGAGTTGATCGCCTAGTTCTCTAGCATCAACGATAAAATAAAATTGAAATACAAGGAAATAAAATGGGCAGAATCAACAGATGGTTCAACACGATGACTTCCCAAGAGGTCACCCATCATAGTACTTCTCCCGACCAAGCTCGTGTAAGTGTGTTCTCATGGGATGCGGTGTCTTTGCGTCGCACCCAGATTTGCCATAAATTATGCTCATGCGGAACCCGTACGTGCCGCGATTCGGCTTCAAAATAGGCAAAATTGATGATCGTGTCCACCGGATAGAACTGCGAATCATCATCTCATCGCTCATGAGTATTTTCAAGATTGGGGTCATTAGGGTGAATCAGACGATTGTGCGTGAAGTTACGATGATTTCTGTGTGGGCTCCACATGAGATGCGTGAAGTTTTGGTGATTTCCATGCAGCCTCCGCACGAGACACGAAGATCAGCCGTGTGTGCCCCACGAATCATGTTTTTCAGTCCGAGGCATCCCATCTATGACGTTTTCAAAGTTGATCACTTAGTTCTCTAGTATCAATGATAAAATAAAATAGAATTAAAAGGAAATAAATGGGTGGCATCAACAGATAGTTCAACACGATGACTTCCCAAGAGGTCACCATCAGAGTAATGCTCTCTCCCAAGCTCACTTAACGGAAGAGTTCTCATGGGATATGGTGTCTTTGGTGCGTCCATGAAAGATTTGTCGCAAATTGCTCATGGAACCCGTGTGCGGTAAGTAAAATACCTGAAATTAGAGATAGTGGTCCTGCCAGATGGGCCTGCGACACATCTGCTCGTCATGTGCTCTGCAGAGATCTTTCCGGAATGGAATCATATTGGCAAATCGGACGATCGTGCGTGAAGTTTTGGAGATTTTTGTGCGGCCTCCACATGAGATGCACAGATCAGCTGTGTGGGCCCCACGGCTCATGTTTTTCAGTCCAAGGCATCCCATCTACAACATTTTCGGAGTCGATCATCGAGTTCTCCGGCGTCAACAAAAAAAATTAAAATAAATAAAATGGGCGGCATCAACAGATGGTTCAACATGATGACTTCGCAAGAGGTCACCCATCATAGTAATGCTCTCGCCCAAGCACGCTTAGCTGAAGAGTTCTCATGTGATCTGGTGTGCTGGTACGGTCATGCCCGTCGGAGATTTGTCACAAATTGTGGTCATGTGGAACCCATCCTTGCTGCGGTAAGGCTTCGAAATAGCCAAAATCGGGATACGAGTCCCGCCAGATGCGCCTTTGGCATATCTGCGCGTCATGCGCCCTGTGGAGATCTTTTCGGATTGGAGTCATAATGGAGAATCGAATGATCGTGCGCAAAGTTATGGTGATTTTCGTGTGGCCTCCACACGAGAAGCATGAATTAGCCGCGTGGGCCCCATGGCTCGAGTTTTTCAGTCTGAGGCATCCCATCTACAATGTCTTCGGAGTTGATCGCCGAGTTCTCTAGCATCAACGATAAAATAAAATAGATATAAAATGAAATAAAATGGGCGGAATCAATAGATGGTTCAACATGACTTCCTAGGAGGTCACCCATCATAGTACAGCTCTCGCCCAAGCTCACTTCACTGAAGAGTTCTCATTGGATCTAGTGTAATTATGCGCGGTGCATTTGGAGATTGTATTTCATGCAAACACATAATCAAGAGTTCTCATGGGATGCGGGTATTGCTCATGATTGTGCACATGGATCTCGTGCGAGTGCGATAAGGCTTCAAAATAGCAAAATGCGAGATATGGGTCCCTTGGATCTTCTGGCTCATGCTTCGTCATCGCGAATCTTTTTATGGTCATAATGGCAAATCGGACGATCGTATGCGAAGTTATGGTGATTTCGTGCGCCTCCACATGATGCGCGGCTAGTGGGCCCACATTAGTGTTTTGATGCAGGCATCCCATCGACATTTTAGAGTCAATCATTGAGTTCTCCGGCAACAATGATACAATAAAATAAAAATAAAATAAAATGAAATAAAATGGGAATCAAGAGTTCAACACGATGACTTCCGGAGGTCACCCATCATAATCTTGCTCTTGCCCAAACGCTTAGCGAAGAGTTCTCATTGGGATGCTAGTGCGGTCACTTTGGAGATTTGCGCAAATTGTGCTAATGCGGAACTCGTCGTGCCATGGGCTTGAAATAGACAAAATCGGTCGAGTCGCCGGATACTTACATCTTGTGCCCCCGAAGATCTTTCCAGATTGGGGTCATATTGGCGAATCGAAAGATCGTGCGTGATGTTATGGCGATTTTCATGCGGCCTCCACACGAGATGCGCGGATCAACCAAGTGGGTCGCACGGCTCGTGCTTTTTTAGGAGGCATCCCATCAGCGATGTTTTTTCGATCTCCAAGTTCTCATCCGGTGGTAAAATAAAATAAAAATAAAAGGAAATAAAATGGGCGACATCAACAGATGGTTCAACAAGATGACTTCAGAAGAGGTCACTCATCGTAGCATTGCTCTCTAAGCATCTTGAAGAGTTCTCATGGGATCGGTGTCGGTAAGGTCGTGCCAGAATTTACCAATTGTGCTCATGCGGGCAGATTAATGCCATGGATTTGAAATAGTAAAATCAGATACGGCTCCGATTGGGGTAATAATAAATGGGCGATCTTGCGTGAAGTTATGACAATTTCTATTCAGCCTCCACACGAGACGCGCGAATCAGCCTTGTGGGCCCCATGGCTCATGTTTTTCAGTCCGAGGCATCCCATCGATGACATTTTCAGAGTCGATCATCGAGTTCGGCATCAATGTTAAAATAAAATACAACGGAAATAAAATGTGCATCATCAACAGATGGTTCAACACGACGACTTCCTGAGTTCATCCATCATAGTACTGCTCTCACCTAAGCATACTTAATTGAAGAATTCTCATGGGACTGGTGTACGGGTGCGTTCGTGCTCGCTGAAGCTTTGCCATAAATTGTGCTCATCCGGAACCCATCCATGCGCGGTAAGCTTGAAATAGCCAATCGGAGATCTGAGTCAAATGCACTACGTCTCTCACGCGTTGCGTGCCTACATAGATGTTTTGGATATGGTCATAATGGCGAATCGGACGATCGTCGCAAAGTTATGGTGATTTCCATGCGGCCTCCGCACGAGATGCGTGGAACGGCCGCATGGCCCCACAGCTCACATTTTTCTGTCCGAGGTATCCCATCTACGAAATTTTCAAAGTCGATTTGAATTCTCCAGCGTCAACGGTAAAATAAAATAAAAATAAAAGGAAATAAAATGGGCAACATCAACAGATTGTTCAACATGATGACTTCCCAAGAGGTCACTCATCATAGTACTGTTCTTGCCCAAGCATGCTTAGCTGAAGAGTTCTCATGGGATCTAGTGTCTTTTACGGTCAGCCAGGAGATTTACTACAAATTGTGCTCATGCGAGAATGCGTATGTGAAGACTTCGCAAATCGAAGATATGGTCCCTTGAGATGTACCTGCGCTCATCCTCATCATGCGCGGAGATCTTTCGATTGGGGTCATAATGGAATCGAGATTGTGCGAGTTATGGTGATTTCCTTGCGGCCTCACGCATAAATCACCATAGGGCCCGGGTCATGTTTTTCCCCATCAATCGGTGACATTTTAGTCGTGATTCGAGTTCTCGGCGTCAACGGTAAAATAAAATAAAAACAAAATGAAATAAAATGGGCGGCATACATAGATGGTTTAACACGACGACTTCCTAGGAGGTCACCCATCGTAGTACTACTCTCTCCTAAGCACGCTTAACTGAAGAGTTCTCATGAGATCTGGTGTACTGGTGCGGTCGTGTCTGTTGGATATTTTTTGCAAATTATGCTCATGCGAAACCCATCTTACGTAAGGCAAATAACTAGAAATCGTGATACTGTCTGCTAGATGCTGCGACTCATCGCATCGATGCACGGAGATTTACGGATTGGGGTCATAATGGGGAATCGGACAATCGTGTGCGAAGTTATGGAGATTTTCGTGCGGCCTCCACAGATGTGGATCGACCCTGGCCATGGCTTTCATTTTTTTTTCGAGGCATCCCATCGATGATGGTTTGAGTCGATGAGTTCTCATCAATGGTAAAATAAAATCAAAATAAAAGGAAATAAAATGAGTGGCATCAGCAGATGGTTCAACACGATGACTTCCTAGGAGGTCACCCATCATATCTTGCTCTAAAGCACGCTTAAGAGTTCTCATGATGACGGTGTGTTGTGCGGTCCCGCCGAGATTTGCCATAAATTGTGCTCATCGGGAACATATGTTGTGCTAAGGCCTCAAAATGCTAAAATCGAAGATAGTCTAGATGCGTTTGGCACATCTACGCGTCATCGAGATCTTTCTAGAATAGGATGGCGGTGGATGATCGTGCATGAAGTTATGGTGATTTCAGTGCGGCCTTTGCACGAGATGCGTGGATCAGCCTCGTGGGCACCATGACTCGTGTTATTCAGTCTGTGGGATCCCATCGATGACATTTTCAGAGTCGATTTCTGAGTTCTCCGACGTCAACGGTAAAATAAAATAAAAATAAAATAAAATAAAATGGGTGGCATCAACAGATGGTTCAACATGACGACTTCTCAGGAGGTCACCCATCATAGTACTACTCTCACCCAAGCACACTTAACTGAAGAGTTCTCATGTGATTTGGAGTGCAGGTGCGGTCGCGCCTGCTAGAGATTTGCAGCAAATTGTGCTTATGAGGAACCCATCTGTGCCGCAGTAAGGCTTTGAAATAGCCAAAATCGGAGATACGGGTCCCGCTAGTTGCTCCTTTGGCACCACTGCGTGTCATCCACCATGCGAAGATCTTTCCGGATTGGGGTCATAATCGCGAATCGGACGATCGTGCCCGAAGTTATGGCGATTTTGGGGTCGCCTTCACACGAGACGTGTGGATCAGCCATGTTGGCCCCACGACTCATGTTTTTCAGTCCGAGGCATCCCATCGATGATGTTTTCAGAGTCAATCTCTGAGTTCTACGGCATCAATGATAAAATAAAATAAAAATAAAAGAAAATAAAATGGGCGGCATCAAATGAGATGGTTCAACACGATGACTTCTAGAAGGTCACCCATCATAGTATTGCTTTTCGCATGCTCTTGAAGAGTTCTCATAGGATCAGTGTCTTTGGTGCTACTACTGAGAATTACCAAATTATTCTCATCGGGTCATGCCGTAAACCGAACATGAAATCGAGCTCGCATCTCGGTTATAATTGATTCGCCATCGACAAAGATCGAGATCCGGCCCATTATCGTGTTTTTGATCAAGCATCTCGACACATTTTGAGTCAATTTTGAGTTCTACGGCGTCAACGGTAAAATAAAAATAAAGTAAAATGGGCGGCATTAACATATGGTTCAATCTGGCGGCGACTTTCATATGTATTGCTCTACTAAGCTTGCGAAGAGTTCTTATAGGATGTGGTGTCTGCGCGGACCGCCATAAATTATGCTCATGTGGAACCCGTCCGTGCCACGGTAAGGCTTTGAACTAGCAAAATCGGAGATATGGGCCCTGCTAGATGCGCCTGTGGAACATTTACGCATCGTGCGCCTCTGCGGAGATCTTTCTGGATTAGGATCATATTGGCGAATCGGACGATCGTGCAAAGTTATGGTGATTTCTGTGCAGCCTCTGCGAGATGCGAGGATCAACTGCGTGGACCCATAGCTCGTATTTTTCAGTCCGAGCTATCTTATCGATGATGTTTTCAGAGTCAATTTTTGAGTTCTCTGGCATCAACAGTAAAATAAAATAAAAATAAAAGGAAATAAAATGGGTGGAATCAACAGATGGTTCAACACGATGACTTCCGAGGAGGTCACCCATCATAGTATTGCTCTCGTCCAAGCAAGCATAACTGAAGAGTTCTCATGGGATCTGGTGTGCTGATACGGTTGCGCTCGTTGGAGATTTGTAACAAATTATGCTCATGTAGAACCCGTCTATGTCACGGTAAAACTTGAACCAAAATGGAGATCTGAGTCTCACCGGATCGCTTCGGCACATCGCGTCATGCGCCCCATAGAGATCTTTTCGGATTGGGGTCATAATGGCGAATCAGACGATTGTGCGAAGTTATGGTGATTTTTGTGCGGCCTCCGCATGAGACACGGGGATCAGCCGCACGGCTTGTGTTTTTCAGTTCGAGGCATCCAATCGATAACATTTTGGAGTCGATCACCGAGTTCTCACGGTGTAAAATAAAATAAAAGGAAATAAAATGGCGGCATCAAGTTGGTTCAACAAGATGACTTCCGGTCACCCATCATATCGCTCTTGCCCACAGCTTAACGAAGAGTTCTCATGGATCGGTGTCTTTGTTGCGTCGTATTGGATTTGATGCAAATTGTGCTCATCAACCCGTTCGTGCCCGGTAAGGCTCAAAATAGTGCTCGGAGATATGGGTCCGATGCTGCGACACATCTCATGGGACCCACGAGATCTTTCGATTGGGGTCATATTGGCGGACGATGTGCAGTTATGGTGATTTATGCGCCTCTACATGAGTCCGCGTGGATCGTGGGCCCCATGGCTCGTGTTTTTCAGTCCTAGGCATTCCATCGATGACATTTTCGGAGTCGATCACCGAGTTCTCCAGCATCAACGGTAAAATAAAATAAGAATAAAAGGAAATAAAATGGGTGGCATCAACAGATTGTTCAACGCGATGACTTCCCACGAGGTCACCCATCATAGTACTGCTCTCGCCCAAGCACGCATAACTAAAGAGTTCTCATGTGATCTGGTGTGTTGGTGCGGTCAGGCTCGCAAGAGATTTACCGCAAATTGTTCTCATGCGGAGCCCGTACGTGCCGCACTAAGGCTTCGAAAAATTCAAAATCGGAGATAACGGTCCCGCTAGATGCTCATTTGACACACGTCATCGTGAAGTTATGGTGATTTCGTGGCTCGCACAAGACATCGTGGGCGCTGAGCTCATATTTTAGAGGCATCCCATCGACAATATTTTCGGAGTCGATTTCCAAATTCTCCAGCATCAACGATAAAATAAAATAAAAATAAAAGAAAATAAAATGGGTGGAATCAACAGATGGTTCAACATGACGACTTCTGAGGATGTCACCCATCATAGTAATGGTCTTGCTCAAGCACACTTAACTGAAGAGTTCTCATGTGATCTGGTGTGCTGGTGCGGCCTCGCCCGTAGGAGATTTGCAGTAAATTGTGCTTATGCGGAACCCGTCCGTGCCGCGGTAAGGCTTCGAAATAGCCAAAATGATCTGAGTCACGCGATGCGGCACATCTGCATCGTCTTCTGGCACATCTCGATATATGCGAGATCTTTAGATTAGGATCATAATGGGTCCACTCTGCGAGATGCGAGGATGGCGTGGCCCCATGGCTCGTGTTTTTCATCTAAGGCATCATCGGCGACATTTTAGAGATTTTGAGTTCTCCGGCGTCAACGGTAAATAAAATAAAATAAAAAGGAAATAAAATGGGGAATCAATAGATGGTTCAACACAACGACTTCCCGAGGTCACCCATCATAGTGCTCTCTCAAGCAGCTTAATTGAAGAGTTCTCATGTGATATGTGTCATGCGGTGGCTTCGCTAGAGATTTGTAGCATTATTGTGCTTCAACTTAGCGAAAACAGATCTGAGTTTCACCCGGATGGGCTTCGGCGCACATCTGCTGGGAGATCTTTTCGGATTAGGGTCATAATGGCGAATCGGATGATCGTGTGCAAAATTATGGTGATTTCCATGCGGCCTCCGTGCAGACATGGATCAGCGTGCCCTGGCTGGTGTTTTTCAATCAGGCATCCATCGATGATTTTCAGTCAATCACCGAGTTCTTGGTAAAATAAAATAAAAAAAAGGAAATAAAATGGGCGGCATCAACATATGGTTCAACACAATCACTTCCCAGGAGGTCACCCATCATAGTATTGCTCTCGCCCAAGCACGCTTAACTGAAGAGTTCTCATAGGATCTGGTGTGCTAGTGCGGCCACGCCCGCTAGAGATTTGTCGCAAATTATGCTCATGTGGAACCCGTCCGTGCCGCGGTAAGGCTTCGAACTAGCCGAAATCAGATAGGGCACATCTGGATCATGCACTGGAAATCTTTCATTGGGATCATAATGGTATCGGACGATCGTGCAAGTTATGGTGATTTCTATCTCGGCCTCCCAGAGATCATGGATCGGTATGGGCCCCGACTCATGTTCTTGATGCGAGGCATCTCCGAGCGACATTTTGGAGCCATTTAGTTCTCAGCATCGTAAAAATAAAATAAAAATAAAAGGAAATAATCTGGGCGACATCAACAGATGGTTCAACATGACGATTTCCAAGGTGGTCACCCATCATAGTACTGCTCTCACCCAAGCACGCTTAACTGAAGAGTTCTCATGTGATCTGGTGTGCTGGTGCGAACGTGCTCGTTGGAGATTTGCAGCAAATTGAGCTCATTTAGAACCCGTCCGTGTCGGCTCAGAACTAGCCAAAAATGGAGATACAAGTCTCTCTAGATTGCAACACATCTGCGTGTTGCGCTCCCCGCAGAGATCTTTCCGGATTTGGGTCATAATGGTGAATCGAATGATCGTGCGCGAAGTTAAGGTGATTTTCGTGCGGCCTCCGCACGAGACGTGATAATCAACTACGTGGGCCGCACAGCTAGTATTTTTCAGTTCGAGGCATCCAATCGATACCATTTTCAGAGTCGATCACCGAGTTCTCCAGCATCAATGGTAAAATAAAATAAAAATAAAAGGAAAGAAAATGGGCGGCATCAACAGTTGGTTCAACACGACGACTTCCGGTCACCACCATTTCTCGCTCCGCTTAAGCGAAGAGTTCTCATGCGATCGGTGTCTTTGTGCGTCGTTGGAGATTTGATGCAAATTATGCTCATCAACTACCCGCGAAAGGCTTTGAAATAGCTGAAATCGAGACGGGTCCCAAATGGGCACATGGCACATCTACTGCCGCGAAGAATTCTCATGGGATCTTTTGTGCTTGTGCGGTCGCGTCCGCTGGAGATTTGCCGTAAATTGTGCTCATAATCTTTATGTGCCGCGATAAGGATTCGAAATCAGAGATATGGGTCCCTCCAGATGCACCCGCGGCACATGTACATGTCATGCGCCCCGCGAAGATCTTTCCGGATTGAGGTCATAATGGCGAATCGAACGATTGTGCGCGAAGTTATGATGATTTTTGTGCGGCCTCCACACGAGATACACGGATCGGCCAAGTGGGCCCATAGCTCGTGTTTTTTAGTTCGCGGCATCCCATCGATGACGTTATCGGAGTCGATCACTGAGTTCTCCAGCATCAATGGTAAAATAAAATAAAAATAAAAGGAAATAAAATGGCCGGCATCAACAGATGGTTCAACACGATAACTTCCCAGGAGATCACCCATCATAGTAGTGCTCTCGCCCAAGCATGCTTAACTGTAGAGTTCTCATGGGATATGGGTGTCTTTGTTCCGAGATTTGCCGATTATGCTCATGCGGAACGTTGTACCGATAAGGCATCGGAATAGCCAAAATCGAGATATAGGTCCCACTAGATCAGCTTGCAGCTCATCTGCGCATCGTGCCCCTCGCGAAGATCTTTCCGGATTGGGGTCATAATGGTGAATCGGATGATCATGCGTTAAGTTATGGCGATTTCATGCGGCATCCACGAGACACGCAGATCAGTCGCGTGGGCCCCACGACTCATGTTTTTTAGTTCGAGGCATCCAATCGACAACGTTTTCGGAGTCGCTCGTCGAGTTCTCCGACATCAACGGTAAAATAAAATAAAAATTAAAGGAAATAAAATTTGGGGCATCAACAGATGGTTCAACTCGACGACTTCTCAAGAGGTCACCCATCATATGCTTCTCAAGCTTAGCGAAGAGTTTTCATGGGATGCGGTGTGTGCGGTCCGGTGCAGATTTGTCGTAAATTGCACTTATGCGGAACCCGTCTGTGCCACGGTAAGGTTTCAAAATAGCCAAAATCAAAGATATGGGTCCCGAGATCTTGCTCATCACATGTCGTGTGATCCATGAGATTTTTGGATTGCAATCATAATGGTGAATTGGACGATCGTGAGTGAAGTTATTGAGATTTTCGTGCGGCCTCCACACGAGATGCACGGATTAGCTGCGTGGGCCCCACGGCTCGTGTTTTTCAGTCCAATGCATCCCATCGATGACTTTTTCGGAGTCGATCACCGAGTTTTGCGGTGTTAACTGTAAAATAAAATAAAAATAAAAGGTAATAAAATGGGAGGCATCAATAGATTGTTCAACATGATGACTTCCTAGGATCCCGCAAGATGCACCTGTGGCACATTTGTGCGTCCTATAGAGATCTTTCCAGATTGGGGTCATAATGCGAATTGACGATCGCATGTGAAGTTATGGCAATTTTTGTGTGGCCACCACAAGAGACGCATGGATCAGCCATGTGGGTCCCACGATTAGGCATCCTATCGACGACATTTTCGGAGTCGATCACCGAGTTCTCCGGCGTCAACGGTAAAATAAAATAAAAATAAAAGGAAATAAAATGAGCGGCATCAACAGATGGTTAAACACGATGACCTCCTAAGAGGTCACCCATCATAGTACAGTTCTCGCCTAAGCATGCTTAATTGAAGAGTTCTCATGGGATATGGTGTGCTAGTGCGATCGCCGCCGCTGGAGATTTGCCGCAAATTGGGCTCATGCGGAACCCGTCCTTTCCACGGTAAGGCTTCGAAATAGCTGAAATCAGAGATACATGTCCCGCCTGATACACCTACGGCTCATCTACGCGTCGTGTGCTTCGCAGAGATCTTCCTGATTGGGGACATAATGGTGAATCAGATGATCGTGCGTGAAGTTATGGTGATTTTACGCGCCTCCCACACGACGCGGCGATCACCAGTGGGCCCCAACCATGTTTTTCAACGGCATCCCATCGACAACGTTTTCGGAGTTGAATGCCAAGTTCTTTAGCATCAACGGTAAAAAAAATTGAAATAAAACAAGAAGCATCAATAGATGGTTTAACACGATGACTTCCCAGGAGGTCACCCATCATAATACTGCTCTTGCCCAAGCACGCTTAACTGAAGAGTTCTCATGGGATCTAGTGTGCCGGTCGCTACAAAGATTTGCCGCAAATTATGCTCATGGAACCCGCTCGCCGCAAGGCTTCAAATAGCCAAATTGAGATACTACGCACATCTACGCTGGCGGCCCCGCGGAGATCTTTCGTGATTGGGGTCATAATGGTGAATCGGACGATCGCGGAAGTTATGGTGAGCGGCCCATGAGATGTGCGATCGCCAGAGGGGCCCCATGGCTCATGTTTTTCGCCCCAGGCATCCCATCGATGACATTTTGAGATCGCCGAAGCTCCGGCCAACGACAAAATAAAATAAAAATAAATGAAAATAAAATCGGTGACATCAACATATGGTTCAACATGATGACTTCTCTAGAGGTCACCCATCATATCGCCGCCCAAGCACGCTTAATCAAGAATTCTCATGATCGTGCCGCGCCACGCCATGGAGATTTGCGGCAAATTGTGCTCATGCGGAACCTGTAAGTACCACGGTAAGACTTTGAAATAATCAAAATCAAAGATATGGGTCCCAATAGATGCGCCTTTAGCCCATCGATGCATCATGTGCCCTGCAGAGATCTTTTCAGATTTGGGTCATAATGGCGAATCGGACGATCGTGCGTAAAGTTATGGCGATTTCGCACTCCACACAGACGCGGATCGCAGATGGGCCCCATTATGTTTTTTCAGTCCGAGGTATCCCATCGACGACGATTTTAGAGTCGATCGTCAAGTTCTCCGGCGCCAACGATAAAATAAAATAAAAAAATAAAATGGGCGACATCAATAGAAGGTTCAACACGACTTCTCTGAGGTCCCCATCATAATATCGCTTCCTCCAAGCACGCTTAATCAAGAGTTCTCCGATGTACTGCGCGTCACGCTGGAAGATTTTTCAAATTGTGCTCATGCGAACCCGTAAGTAAGAAGACTTCAAACTAGACCAAATAGATATGTGTCCCGCCAGATGCTCGTATTCATCTCATGCATGCCTGGAGTTCTTTTCGGATCGGGTCAATGGCTAATCGGCGATCCCAAACTTATTGTGATTTTCGTACAGCATTCGCACGAGACGTGCAGATCAGCCGTGTAGAGCCCACGGCTCGCATTTTTAAGTCCAAGGCATCCCATCGACGCGTGGACCCCAGAAGGTCACCTATCATAGTATTGCTCTCGCACACTTAATCAAGAGTTCTAAGTCTAAAGATGGTCACACCATGAGTTTGCCATAAATTATGCTCATGAACCCGACGCGGCCGCCTCTAAGCTTCGCCAAAACGGAGATACGTGTCCAGATGAGCCTTTATCACATCTACGCTGCGGCGCTCATGAGATCTTTCCGATTGGGTCATAATGGCAATCTGATCGCGGCGCGAAGTTTTGGCGATTTCATGCCTACACACGAGACGCCACGGTCACCGCAGGGCCCCACGACTCGTGCTTTTCAATCTGAGGCATCACATCTAGAAAATTTTCGGAGTCGATCGCCAAGTTCTCCGCATCAATGATGAAATAAAATAAAATTGAAAGGAAATAAAATGGGTGCCATCAACAAATGGTTCAACACGATGACTTCCCAGGAGGTCACCCATCATAGTACTACTCTCGCCCAAGCTCGCTTCACTGAAGAGTTCTCATGGGATCTAGTGTGCTGGTGCGGCCGCACTGGAGATTTGCCATAAATTGTGTTCATGCGAAACACGTATGTGCTGCGATAAATCTTCGAAATAACCAAAATTGGAGATACGAGCCCCGCTAGATGCGCCCCGCGGATATCTTTTTGGATTGGGGTCATAATGGCGAATCGGACGATCGTGTGCGAAGTTATAGAGATTTTCGCGCCGTGAAGATGCGAAGATCGCCGTGGGCTTTACTCCATGTTTTTCAAGATGAGGAATCCCATCGATGAAGTTTTCAGAGTCGATCGCCGAGTTCTCCGGCATCAATAGTAAAATAAAATAAATTTAAAAGAAAATAAAATGGGTGGAATCAACAGATGGTTCAACGCGATGACTTCTGAGGAGGTCACCCATCATAGTACTACTCTCAAGCACATAATCAAGAGTTCTCATGATCCGGTGCTCGCGCTACCCCAACCGAGATTTATCAAATTGTGCACATGCAAATCTCATGCGTCGCGTAAGGCTTCAAAATAGCCAAAATTGAGATATGGTCCCACCGATGCCATGGCTCACCTCATCGCACCCCATGGAGATATTTCCGGATTGTGGTCATAATGGCGAATCGGACGATCATGAGCGAAGTTATGGTGATTTTCGTGCAGCCTCCACATAAGATGAGCGGATCGAGTGGGCCACACAACTCGTGTTTTTCAGTCTGAGGCATCCCATCTACGACGTTTTCGGAGTCAATCGCCGAGTTCTATGGCATCAACGATAAAATAAAATAAAATAAAAACAAAATAAAATGGGCGGCATCAAGAGATCGTTCAACACGACGACTTCCCAAGAGATCACCCATCATAGTACTGCTCTTACCCAAGCATGCTTAACTGAAGAGTTCTCATAGGATCTAGTGTGCTAGTGCGGTCCCGCCCATTGGAGATTTGTCGCAAATTGTGCTAATGAGGAACTCGTCCGTTACCATAAGGCTTCAAAATAGCCAAAATCGGAGATACGGGTCTCGCCAGATACGTCTGCAGCACGTCTGCAGATCTTTCCGGATTGGGGTCATATTGGCGAATCGAAAGATCATGCGCGAAGCTATGGAGATTTTCGTGTGGCCTCCAAGGGAGCCGCAAGGCTCCTATTTTTTAGTCCGAGGCATCCCATCAATGACATTTTCGGATTTGATCTCCGAGTTCTCCTGCGTCAATGATAAAATAAAATAAAAATAAAAGGAAATAAAATGGGTGGCTTCAACAGATGGTTCAACAAGATGACTTCCAAAGAGGTCACCCATCATAGTACTGCTCTCTCCCAAGCATGCATAATTGAAGAGTTCTCATGGGATCTAGTGTGCGGGTGAGGTCGCGCCCGCTAGAGATTTACCGTAAATTATGCTCATGAACCCGCCGCTACTAAGGATTTGAAATATCGAACGGAGCCCGAGATCTTCCCGATTGTATAATGAATCGGACGATCGGGTTATGGAAATTTTGCGGCCTCCACACGAGACGCGACGCCTCTGGACAGGGCTCGTTTTTTCACCGAGCATCCCATCGATGACATCTGAAATCGATCCGAAGTTCTCCATCAATTAAAATAAAATACAAAGAAAAGGAAATAAAATGTCATCAAGATGGTTCAACACGATGACTTCCTGAGGTCACCCATCATAAGATCGCTTCCAAGCATGCTTAATTAAGAATTCATATAGTGTACGCTCGCGCCGGCCGGAGCTTTCCATAATTCATGAACTCCCATGTCCAAATAAATAGCAAATCGGAGATGGGTCCCGCCAAATGCACTGGCTCATATGCATGCCTTTACAAAGATATTTTCTTTCGATATGGTCATAATGGAATCGACGATCGCGTGCAAAGTTATGGGATTTCGCGTACCGCACGAGATGCGTGGAATGGCCGCATGGGCCCCACGGCTCATGTTTTTCTGTCCGAGGTATCTCATCTATGACATTTTTGAAGTCAATTTTGAGTTGTCCGGCGTCAACGATAAAATAAAATTAAAATAAAAGGAAATAAAATGGGCGGCATCAACAAATTGTTCAACATGATGACTTCCCAGGAGGTCACTCATCATATTAATGTTCTTTCCCAAGCATGCTTAACTGAAGAGTTCTCATGGGATCTAGTGTGCTATTGCGGTCACGTCCGCTGCAAATTTGCTACAAATTGTGCTCATGTGAAACCCGTACGTGTCGCGGTAAGACTTCGAAATAGCCAAAATCGGAGATATGGGTCCCCCCAGATGTGCCTACGGCTCATCAGCTCATCGTGCGCCCCACAGAGATCTTTCCAGATTGGGGTCATAATGGAGAATCGGACGATCGTGCATGAGGTTATGGTGATTTCGTAGCCTCCGCACGAGATGCATGAATCAGCCTTGTGGGCCCCACGAGTCATGTTTTTCAGTCCAAGGCATCCCATCAATAACGTTTTCAGAGTCGATCGCCGAGTTCTCCGACATCAATGATAAAATAAAATAAAAACAAAATTAAATAAAATGGGCGGCATACACAGATGGTTTAACACGACAACTTCTTAGGAGGTCACCCATCATAGTACTACTCTCGCCTAAGCACGCTTAACTGAGGAGTTCTCATAGGATCTTGTGTATTGGTGCGGTCGCGCCCGTTGGAAATTTTTCGCAAATTGTGCTCACAGTAAGGCTTTGAACTAGCCGAAATCGGTGATACGTGTCCTGCCAGATAAGCCTGCGACTCATCTACGCATCGTGCTCCCCACGGAGATCTTTCCGGATTGGGGGGTCATAATGGGAATCGATCGTGGTGCGGCGTTATGATGCGGCGGCCTCCACACGATGAATGTGATCCGCTAGGCCCCATAACTTGTATTTTTTAGTATGAGGGATCCCATCGACGATGGTTTATGAGTCGATCGACGAGTTCTCCAGCATCAATGGAAAATAAAATCAAAATAAAAGGAAATAAATTGGATGGCATCAATAAATGGTTCAACGCGATGACTTCCCAAGAGGTCACCCATCATATGGTACTACTTCTAAAAGCAGTTTAACTTAAGAGTTCTCATGCCAATCAATTAATGAAACGGTCGCTTACCGTGAGATTTTCCACAATTGTGCTCATGCGAACCCGCACGCGATGTATTGCTAAGGTCTCAAAAGTCAAAATCGAAGATAGGGTCCATTGATTCATTTGGTCATTTAGATCTTTCTATAGGATCATAATGGTGATTGATCATATGCGTGGATACGGTGATTTAAGTTGCGGCCTCTACAGAAAACGCATACCGGCGTGGAGTACGCGACTCGTGTTTTTCAGTCCGTGGGATCCCATCGATGACATTTTCAGAGTCGATTTTTGAGTTCTCTGACGTCAACCATAAAATAAAATAAAATAAAAAGAAAATAAAATGGGTGGCATCAGCAGATGGTTCAATATGACGACTTCAGGTCACATTGTACTCTCACCCAAGCACACTTAAGAAGAGTTCTCATGATCCGGTGTTGGTCGCGGTCCTTTCCGGAGATTTGCGGCTTATACTTATGTGGAACGTGGTGATCTTGAGCCAAAATTGAGAAATGGAGATTCTCTTAGACTCCTTTCCTTGGCACCATCTGGCGTCTTCCACGCCGGAGATCTTCCGGATGGGTCATAATCGAATCGGGATGATGCGTTATGAGTTATTCGATTGAGTCGCCTCCACGAGACGTCGGTCGGCCGTGTTATTCACTCGTGTTTTCGGTCACGAGCATCCCGCGATGTTTTGGGTGATCGATCCTCGAGTTCTATGGCGATAAAATAAAATAAAAATAAAAGAAAATAAAATGGGGCAGCATCAAGTGATGGTTCATCACGATGACTTCCTAGGATGTCACATATCATAGTATTGCTCTCGCCCAAACCGCAGAAGAGTTCTCATAGGATCGAATGTCTTGCGGTGCGTGCCGGAGAATTGCCACAAATTATTCTCATGCGGAATACGTTGGTGGTAAAGGTTTGAACTAGCGAAATTGGAGATCGGTCTGTCCGGTGTGCAGCATACATCGCTCATCGTGGAGATCTTTTCTGATTAGGATCATAATGAAAAATTGGATGATCATGCGTAAAGTTATGGTGATTTATGTACGACATAGGCAAGAGACGCAAGGATCAGCTGCGTTGGCCCCACGTCTCGTGTTTTTTAATCCGAGGCATCTCATCGACAATATTTTTGGAGTCAATTTTTGAGTTCTACGACGTCAACGATAAAATAAAAATAAAATAAAATGGGCGGCAGAAACATATGGTTCAACACGACGACTTCCCAGGAGGTCACCTATGATAGTATTGCTAAAACACCAGCGAGTTCTCATATGATGCGGTGTCTTTGTGCGGTGAGCTTCGCAAAGAGATTTTCCATAAATTATGCTCATCGGAACCATCAAATTCCGCGGTATGGAACTAGCAAAAATCGGTCTGGGCCATGCAGATGCACTGTACTTTCCGCATCGTCGCCTGGAGATCTTTCTGGATTAGGATCATATTGGCAAATCGGACGATTGTGTGTAAAGTTATGGCGATTTTTGTGCAGCCTCTACACGAGATGCGAGGATCAACCGTGTGGGCCCCACAACTCATATTTTTCAGTTCGGGCCATCTTATCGATGATGTTTTCAGAGTCGATTTTCAAGTTCTCAGCGTCAACAGTAAAATAAAATAAAAATAAAAGGAAATAAAATGGGCGGAATCAACAGATGGTTCAACACGACTTAGAGGTCACCCATCATAAGATCTTTTCGTCCAAGCACACATTGCGAAGAGTTCTCATGGGATCCGGTGTGATGGTCGTCTTGCTCGTTGGAGATTTGGAACAAATTATGCTCATGTAGAACCGTCGTGTCGATAAGGCTTAACTAAAATGGAGATCGGGTCTCACCGATGCGCGGCACATCGTCGTCATGAAGATCTTTCAGTTGGGGTCATAATGGTGAATCAGACGATTGTGTGCGAAGTTATGGTGATTTTGTGCGACAGGAGAACCGAGGATGTTGCATGGGCCTGACTTGTATTTTTCAGGCATCCAATCATGGCGTTTTTGGAGTCGATCCAGTTCGTCAGTAAAATAAAATAAAAATAAAATGAAATAAAATGGCCAGCATAAACAGTTGGTTCAACAAGATGACTACCCAGGAGGTCACCCATCATAGTAGTGCTCTTGCCCAAGCATGCTTAACTGAAGAGTTCTCATGGGATCTGGTGTGCTGGTGCGGTTGTGCCTGTTGGAGATTTGATGCAAATTATGCTCATCGGAACGTCAGGTGCAGCTCCAAAATTGCTGAAATAGGAGATCGGTCCTTGGGATGCTGCCGCCACGCGTCATCATCGCCTAGATTTTTTCGGATTGGGGTCATATTGGTGACTCGGACGATCGTGCACGAAGTTATGGTGATTTCTATACAGCCTCTACATGAGTCACGCGGATCAATGTGGGCCCACGGCTCATGTTTTTCAATCCTAGGCATCCCATCGATGACATTTTCAGAGTCGATCACCGAGTTCTCCAGCGTTAATGGTAAAATAAAATAAAAATAAAAGGAAATAAAATGGGTGGCATCAATAGATTGTTCAACGTGATGACTTCCCACGAGGTCACCCATCATAGTACTGCTCTCGTCCAAGCACGCATAACTGAAGAGTTCTCATGTGATCTGGTGTGCTGGTGCGGTCAGGCCCACTGGAGATTTACCGCAAATTATTCTCATGTGGAATCCGTATGTGTCGCACTAAGGCTTCGAAAAATTCAAAATCATAGATAACGGTCCTGCTAGATGCCCGTTTGACACATCTGCACGTCGTGGGCGAAGTTATGGTGATTTCCGTGCAACCTCTGCACAAGACATGTGGATCAGCCGCATGGGCGCCATGGCTTGTATTTTTCAGGCCGAGGCATCCCATCGACGACATTTTCGGAGTCGATTTCGTTCTCCATCAATGATAAAATAAAATAAGAATAAAAGAAAATAAAATGGGTGGAATCAACAGATGGTTCAACATGATGACTTTTGAGGACGTCACCCATCATAGTAATCATTTTGCTCAAGCACACTTAACTAAAGAGTTCTCATGTGATCTGTCGCTGACGTCCCGCTTAGAGATTTGCACAAATTATGGTTATAACTTCGTCAGTACACGGTAAAGGCTTTGAAATAGCCCCAAAATGGAGATCAGTCTTGCCCGGTCATCGACACATCTGCATATCGCCCGCGAGATCTTTTCGGATTAGGATCATAATGTCGAATCGGATGATCATGCATGAAGTTATGGTGATTTTCATGCGGCCTCTCCACGAGATGCAAGGATCAGTAGCGTGGGCCCCATGGAGATTTTTCACAAATTGTGCTCATGTTGAACCTGTCGGTGCAGCGGTAGGGCTTCAAAATAGCTGAAATCGATGTCTGGTCCCACAGATGCACTACCACATCGCGTCATGGCCTGCGAGATCTTTGTGGATTGGGGTCATAATGGCAAATCAAATGATCGCGCATGAAGTTATGGTGATTTTTGTGCAGCCTCCACATGAGACGTGTGGATCAGTCGCGTGGGCCCCACAATGAGGCATCCTATCGATGACGTTTTCGGAGTCGATCGCCGAGTTCTCCGGCATCAACGGTAAAATAAAATAAAAATAAAATGAGCCGCATCAACAGATGGTTAAACACGACGACCTCCCAAGAGGTCACCCATCATAAATCTTCTCGTCACTAAGCTTAGCGAAGAGTTCTTGGGATATGTTGTCTTTGTGCGATCGCTCGGAGATTTATCACAAATTGGGCTCATGCGGAACCCATCTTTGCCGCGGTAAGGCTTCAAAATACCCAAAATCGGAGATACGTGTCCCGCCTGATACTCCTACAGCTCATCTAAGCGTCGTGTGCTCCGCAAAGATCTTTCCAGATTGGGGACATAATGGCGAATCAGACGATCATGCGTGAAGTTATGGTGATTTTCATGCGGCTTGCACAGATGTGTGTCTCTCGGTTGAGTAGGCTCGTGTTTCGGAGGAATCCGTTGAAAATATTTTTGAATTCTGCGAGTTCTCTAGCATCAACGGTAAAATAAAAAAAATAAAATAAAATAAAACCGGCAGCATCAATAGATGGTTCAACACGACGACTTCCCAAGAAGTCACCCATCATATCTTGCTCTTGCCCAAAACGCGCAGAGTTCTCATGGGATCGGTGTCTGGTGCGGTCGCGCTGAAGATTTGCGATTGTGCTCATGCGAACCCGTCTGCCATGGTAAGGCTTCAAATAGACAAAATTGAGATACCTACCACATCTACGCGCGTGCGTCTTGGAGATCTTGGGTCATAATGGTGAATTGGACGATCGTGCGCGAAGTTATGGCAATTTTTGTGTGGCTTCCACACGAGATGCATGGATCAGTAGTGTGGGCCTCACTGCTCATTTTTTTCAGTCGGAGGCATCCCATCGACGATATTTTTAGAGTCGATCTGTGGCATCAATGGTAAAATAAAATAAAAATAAAAGGAAATAAAATGGGCGGCACTAATAGATGGTTCAACACAACTTCTTAGGAGGTCGCCCATCATAGTACTGCTCTCGCCAAAGCATGCTTAACTGAAGAGTTCTAATGGGATCGGTTTCTGCGTCCTCGAGATTTTTGCCAAATTTTGCTCATCCGGAACCCGTCCGTGCCGCGGTAAGGCTTCGAACAAGATAAAATTGGAGATATGAGTCCCACTAGATGCATGGCTCATCACGTGTCGTCGCGTGCAAATCTTTCTATTGCTCACGCAGATCTGTGACCTCACGCAGATAGCGTGGGCCCCACGGCTCATGTTTTTCAGTCCGAGGCATCCCATCAATGAAATTTTTGAGTTGATTTTCGAGTTCTTGGCATCAACGGTAAAATACAAAAAAAATAAAAGAAATAAAATGGGCGGAATGAACAGATGGTTTAACATGACGACTTATCAGGAGGTCACCCATCATAGATGCGCTCTGCTTGCATGCGAAGAGTTCTCATGAGATCGGTGCGCTTCGGTCAGTTGGAGATTTCGACAAATTGCTTATGGAACGCGTGCCATAGTAAGGCTTCGAAATAGTCGAAATTGGCGATACAGGTTCAATCAAATGCGCGTGTGGCTCATCTACGAGTCATTCCCACGGAGATCTTTCTGGATTGGGGTCATAATGGCGAATCAGATGATCATGCGCGAAGTTATGGTGATTTCCATGCTGCCTCAACACTACACGCACAGATCGGCCTAGTGGGCCCCATGACTTGTGTTTTTCAGTCCGAGGCATCCCATCCATGATGAATTAGGAGTCGATCGTCAAGTTCTCCGGCATCAACATTAAAATAAAAGGAAATAAAATACACGGCATCAACAGATGGTTTAACATGATGATTTCCCAGGAGGTCACCCATCATAGTAGTGCTCTCGCCCAAGCACGATTAATTGAAGAGTTCTCATGGGATCTTGTGTGCAGGTGCGGTCACGCCCGCTGGAGATTTGCCACAAATTGTGCTCATGCGGAACCCATCCGTACCACGGTAAGGATTCAAAATAGTTGAAATCGGAGATATGGGTCATGCTAAATGTATGCGTCTTACGATCTTTACGGATTGGGATCATAATGGTGAATCGGACAATCGTACGCGAAGTTATGGCGATTTCGTGAGGCCTCCGCACGAGATGCGCAGATAAGCCCAGTGGGCCTCATGGCTCATGTTTTTTCAGTCCGAGGCTTCCCATCGATGACATTTTTGAAGTCCATCGCCGAGTTCTGCGGCATCAACGGTAAAATAAAATAAAAATAAAAGGAAATAAAATGAGTCATAAATAGATGGTTTAACACGACGACTTCCCAGGATGTCACCCATCATAGTACTCCTCTTTCCCAAACACGTTTAATTCTTTTTTATTTTCTACATTATAGAATATAGGGAAGGGGAAGGAGAGAAAAACTCATGTTAAAAAAAGAAATAGGATTGGAATCGATACATTGATTTTTTTTTTGCAATTCTTTCAAACTGTATGCATCCAAAGCGTCACGGTTCCTCAAGGATACAATTTTTCCTTAATCAACCAACTTCATCGAGAAAGATTACTTTTTTAGGCCAAGAGGTTGATAGCGAGATCTCAAATCAACTTGTTGGTCTCATGATATATCTCAGGATAGAAGATGATACTATGGATCTTTATTTGTTTATAAATTCTCCAAGCGGATGGGTAATACCATGAATAGCCATTTATGATACTATGCAATTTGTGTCACCGGATGTACATACAATATGTATGGGATTAGTCGCTTAAATGGGATCTTTTGTTCTAGTTGGAGGAGAAATTACCAAATGTCTAGCATTCCCTCACGCTTGGCGCCAATGAGGTTTTTTATTTGAGAAAAAAAAGAATATTAGGTCTTCGTTGTATCGAATATGAATCAAATAAAGAATAAGTAATAATAGCATGGCAATTCGAGTTCAATATGAACAAACATTTATTGTTTTTTTCTAACATGAGATTTTGTATCGATATAGTAGTATGAAAGAAGGGTTATTCCCAATTTGAGTAGTTCTCATGGGTCTGGTGTCTTTGGTGAAGTCCCATTTGGAGATATCAAAATTATGCTCATCGGAACTGTCGTGCAATATCTAAATGATATCAGATGGTCACTCATTTGCGCCCCGTTCTTTGCGAGGTCATAATGGCAAATTGGATGATCATGCGAAGTTATGGTGATTTTCATGCGGCCTCCGCACGAGATGCGGGGATCAGCCATGTGGGCTCCACGGCACGTGTTTTTTCAATTTGAGGCATCCCATCAATGACATTTACAGAGTCGATTGCCGAGTTCTCCGACGTCAACTGTAAAATAAAATAAAAATAAAAGGAAGTAAAATGGGCATGAGGTTCATGGACTTCCTGAGGTCACCCATCATAATCGCTCTTGCCGCTTAGCTGAAGAGTTATCATGGGATATGGTGTGCTGGTGCAGTCGCGCCCGCTGGAGATTTTCCATAAATTGTGCACATGCAGAACCCGTCCATGCTGTGGAAAGGTTTCAAAATAGCCAAAATCTGAGATACGAGTCCCACTAGATGCGCCTGCGGCTCATTACGCTGAAGATCTTTTTGGATTGAGATCGTAATGGAGAATCAAATGATTGTGCACAAAGTTATGGCAATTTTTGTGCGGCCTCCATAAGAGATGCGTGGATTAGCCGTGTGGTCCCCATGGCTCGTGTTTTTCAGTTTGAGGCATCCCATCGATGACATTTTTGGAGTCGATTGATGAGTTCTGCAGCATTAATGGTAAAATAAAATAAAAATAAAAGAAAATAAATTGGGTGGCATCAACAGATGGTTCGATATGAAGAATTCCCAGGAGGTCACCCATCGTAGTATTGCTCTCGCCCAAGAATGCTTAACTAAGGAGTTCTCATGGGATCTAGTATGTTGGTGCGATCGTGCCCACTAGAGATTTACCGCAAATGGTGCTCATGTGGAACCCGTCTGTGCTGCAATAAGGCTTCAAAATTGCTAAAATCGGAGATACTGGTCCCGACTCGACTACGACTCACCTACGTGTCGTGCGGCGCGCGGAGATCTTTTCGGATTGGAGTCGTAATAACAATCGGATGATCATGCATGAAGTTATAGTGATTTTCGTGTGGTCTATGCACAAGATGCGCAGATCAGCCACGTGGGCCCCACGGCTCATGTTTTTCAGTCCAAGGCATCCCATTGACACATTTTTGGAGTCGATCTCCGAGTTCTAGACATCAATGGTAAAATAAAATTAAAAAAGAAAATAAAATGGGCTACATTAACAGATGGTTTAACACGACGACTTCTCAGGAGGTCACCCATCATAATCGCTCTGCCCGCAAAACTTCTAGTTCTCATGGGATGCGGTGTCTGTGGTTGCATCGCTATAGATTTATTGTGCTCATATGAAACTTCGTCTGCGCGATAAGGCTTGAAATATCAATCTGAGATCCCTCCGGATGCTCCGCCTAAGCATTGTCGCCCCGCGTAGATATTTCTGGATTGGGGCCATAATGGTGAATCGGATGATCGTGCGTGAAGTTATGAAAATTTTTGTGCGGCCTCCACGCGAGACGTGCGGATCAGTAGAGTGGGCCTCATGGATCATGTTTTTCAGTCCGAGGCATCCCATCGAGGATTTTTTCAGAGTCGATTGCCGAGTTCTATTACGTCAATGGTAAAATAAAATAAAAATAAAAGAAAATAAAATGGGCTGCATTAATAGATGGTTCAACACAACAACTTCCCGGGTCACCCATCATAAGACGCTCTCGCAAGCACGCTTAAAAGAGTTCTCATGGGATCCGTGTCTTTGGTGTCCCTTCGCTAGGGATTTGCCACAAATTGTGCTCATTTGGAACCCGTCTGTGCCGCGGTAAGGATTCGAACAAGCTCCGAAACCAGAGATACGGGTCCCGTTAGATGCACCTGTGCTCATCTACGCGTCGTGCGCCCCATGGAGATCTTTCCGGATTAGGATCATAATGGCAAATCGGATGATCATGCGCGAAGTTATGGAGATTTCCGTGCGGCCCCTCCACGAGATATGCGAATCAGCCACGTGAGCCCCACGGCTCGTGCTTTTCAGTCTGAGGCATCCCATCAATGACGTTTTCGGAGTCAATTTTCAAGTTCTCCGATGTCAAAGGTAAAATACAAAAAAAAATGAAATAAAATGGGCGGAATGAATAGATGGTTCAACACGAAGACTTCCTAGGAGGTCACCCATCATAGTACTGCTCTCGCCCAAGCACGGTTAACTGAAGAGTTCTCATGTGATACAGTCCCTAGATGTGTATGGCTCATCATCGTCTTCCATGAGATCTTTTCGTATTGGGGTCATAATGGTGAATCGAACGATCGTGCGTGAAGTTATGGTGATTTCCGTGCGGCCTCCACACGAGATGAGCGGATTAGCCTAGTGGGCCAATGTTAAAATAAAATAAAAATAAAATGAAATTAAATGCAAGGCATCAACAGATGGTTCAACACGATGATTTCCCAAGAGTGGTCTCCGTCATAAGTACTTACTCGCAGTTAGCGAAGAGTTCTCATTGGATCTGGTGTGCCAGTGCGGCCGGGCCCGCTAGAGATTTGTCGTAAATTATGCTCATGCGGAACCTGTTCGTGCTGCGGTATGGATTCGAAATAGCCAAAATCGGAGATATGGTTCCCACCAGATGTGCCTGCGGCTCATCTATGCGTCGTGCGCCCCGCAGTGATCTTTCTACATTGGGGTCATAATGGCGAATCGGACGATCGTGCATGAAGTTATGGTGATTTTCGTGCGGCCTCCACACGAGAAGCGCGGATCAACCTAGTGGGCCCCACGGCTCATGTTTTTCAGTCCGAGGCATCCCATCGATGATATTTTCGGAGTCGATCACTGAGTTCTCCGACGCAACATTAAAATAAAATAAAAATAAAAATAAAATGAAATAAAATGCAAGGCATAACAGATGGTTCAACACGACGATTTCCCAGGAGTGGTCACCCATCATAGTACTGCTCTCGCCCAAGCACACTTAACTGAAGAGTTCTCATTGGTGCGTGTGCGTGCGTCGCTAGAACTTTGCCGCAAATTGTGCTCATCCGGAACTCATATGTCGATGTAAGGCTTTAAAATAGTCAAAATCAGAGATACGGATCCCGATAGATGTGCCTGCGGGTCATCTACTCGTCATTCGCCTGCTGGAGATCTTTCCGGATTGGGGTCATAATGGCAAATAGGATGATTGTGCATGAATTTATGGTGATTTTTGTGTGGCCTCCACATGAGACACGTGGATCAGCCCAGTGGTCCCCATGACTCATATTTTTTTCGAGGCATCCCATCGATGATGTTTTTGGAGTCAATCATCGAAGTTCTCTGGCATCAATGTTAAAATAAAATAGAAATAAAAGAAATAAAATGCACGACATCAACAGATGGTTCAACACGACAATTTTCTAAGAGTGGTCACCCATCATAATGCTTGCTCTCAAGAACGCCCTCGAAGAGTTCATGGGATGCGTGTGCGGTTGACCCAACTAGAGCTTTGTCGTAAATTGTGCTAGCCGGAACCTATCATCCGCCTCAATAAAGCTTCAAAATAGTCAAAATTGGAGATATAATTCCCACTAGATGCGCCTATGACTCATCTGCGCATCATGCGCCCCACAGAGATCCTTCCAGATTGGGGTCATTATGGCGAATTGGACGATTGTGAGTGAAGTTATGGCAATTTTTGTGCAACCTCCACACGAGATGCACGGATCAGCCTAGTGGGCCTCATGGCTCGTGATTTTCAGTCTGAGATATCCCATCGATGAAATTTTAGGAGTCGATCATTGAGTTCTCCGGCGTCAAGGTTAAAATAAATACAAATAAAAGGAAATAAAATATGCGGCATCAATAGATGGTTCAACATGACTTCCCGTGAGGCCCATAATAATTTCTACTCGCGAAGAGTTCTCAGGATCTAGTGTCTTGATCATTGGAGATTTTTTTGTAAATTGTCGATGTAAAACCCATCTTTGCGGTAAGGCTTTGAATTAGCAAAATCGAGATATGTGTCGCCGGATCATCTTGTTCATCGTCATGCCGCCGAAGATCTTTCCAGATTGGGATCATAATGGAGAATCGGACGATCGTGCAAGAAGTTATGGTGATTTTTGTGCGGCCTCCACACGAGATGTGCGGATCAGCCGAGTGGGCCCCACAGCTCATATTTTTCAATTCGAGACATCCCATCGACGACGCTTTCGAAGTTAATCATCGAGTTCTCCAGCATCAACGTTAAAATAAAACAAAAATAAAAGGAAATGAAATGCACGACATCAACAAACAGTTCAACACGATGATTTCCTAGGAGTGGTCACCCATTATAGTATTGCTCTCGCCCAAGCATGATTAACTGAAGAGTTCTCAAGAGATCTGGTGTGCAGGTGCGGTCGCTCTCACTGGAGCTTTACCATAAACCGTGCTATAATGATTCAAAATAGCCAAAATCGGATATACGGGTCCGCCAGATGCGCCTGCGGCTCATGCATGGTGCGCCCCATAAAGATCTTTCTAGATTGGGATCATAATGGCGGCCTCGGCACGAGACGTGTGGATCAGCCGCGTAGGCCCCATGGCTCGTGTTTTTCATTCCGAGGCATCCCATCAAGAACATTTTCGGAGTCAATCGCCAAGTTCTCCGACGTCAACGGTAAAATAAAATAAAAAGAAAATAAAATGGGCTGCATCAAAAGATGGTTCAACACAACGACTTCCCACGAGATCACCCATCATAGTAATGCTTCCTAAACGCTTAACTTAATAGTTCTCATAGAACTAGTGGTGCGCGCGCCGGAGATTTGCCATAAATTATGCTCATGCGGAACCCGTCCGTACCATGGTAAGGCTTTGAAATTGCCAAAAACAGAGATACGTTTTCCACTAGATGCGCCTGCGGCACATCTACGCGTCGTGCACCCCGTGGAGATCTTTTAGGATTGGGGTCATAATAGCGAATCAGATGATAGTGCAAGAAGTTATGGTGATTTTCATGCGGCCTTCACACGAGAAGCGTGGATCAGCCGCGTGGGCCTCACGACTCATATTTTTCAGTCCGAGGCATCCAATCTATGACATTTTCGGAGTCGATCACCGAGTTCTTTGGCATCAATGGTAAAATAAAATAAAAATAAAAAGAAATAAAATGGGCGGCATCAACAGATGGTTCAGCACGATGACTTCCCAAGAGGTCATCCATCATAGTATTGCTCTCGCCCAAGCACGCTTAACTGCAGAGTTCTCATGGGATCGGTGTCGTGCGGTGCTTGCTAGAATTTGCAAATTGTGCTCATCGAACTGTCCTTCTGCGGTAAAGCTTGAAGAAATCGAAGATACGAGTCCCGCCAGATGCGTCTACGTCACATCAGTTCGTCGTGCACCCCACGGAGATCTTTCTAGATTGAGGTCATAATGGCGAATCAAGCGATCGTGCATGAAGTTATGGTGATTTTCGTGCGGCCTCTGCATGAGATGCACGGACCAGACGCGTGGGCCCCTCATCTCATATTTTTCAGTCTGAGGTATCCCATCGATGATGTTTTCGGAGTCGATCTTCGAGTTCTGTGATGCCAATGGTAAAATAACATAAAAATAAAGGAAATAAAGAGGGCACATCAACAAATGGTTCGAAACTACGACTCGTGAGGTTATCATCATAAGTGCTCAAGCATGCATCGAAGAGTTCTCATGGGATGGTCTTGAGATTCCGAGATTTGCCGCAAATTGAGCCCTCCTAAACCCGTCCATGCCACGGTAAGGCTTCAAATAGATATCATCCTCGCCATATCGCTGCGCACATCGCATATTATCGTGGAGATCTTTCCAGATTGGGATCATAATGGAAAATCGGATGATCATGAGCGAAGTTATCACAATTTCCGTGCGACCTCCACACGAGATGCATGGATCAGCCTAGTGGGCCCCCATAGCTCATATTTTTTAGTCTGAGGCATCCCATCGATGACATTTTAGAGTCGATCATCGAGTACTCCAGCGTCAACATTAAAATAAAAAACCAATAAAAAGAAATAAAATGAGCGCATCAGATGGTTCAACACGACGACTTCCCAAGATGTCACCCATCATAGTAATGCTCTCACCCAAGCACGCTTAACTAAAGAGTTCTCATGAGATCTGGTGTGCTGGTGCGGTCGCACTCGTTGGAGATTTTTCGCAAATTGTGGTCATCCGGAACCCGTTTGTGCCGCGGTAAGGTTTTGAAATAGCCAAAATCGGAGATACAGGTCCCAACAAATGTACCTGTGGTTCATCTGCATGTCATGCGCCTCGCGGAGATCTTTCTGGATTTGCCTCATAATGGCGAATCGGACGATCGTGCGCGAAGTAATGGTGATTTCCGTGCTTCCTTCACACGAGATGCGTGGATCAGCCACATGGTCCCCACGGCTCGTGTTTTTCAGTCTGAGGCATCCCATCAACGATATTTTTAAAGTCGATCTCCAAGTTCTCCGGCGTCAAAGGTAAAATAAAATAAAATTAAAAGGAAATAAAATGGGTGGCATCAACAGATGGTTCAATATGACAACTTCCCAGGAGGTCACCCATCATAGTACTACTCTCGCCCAAGCGTACTTAACTGAAGAGTTCTCATGTGATTTGGTGTGTTGGTGCGGTCGCGCTCGTTGGATATTTCCAGCAAACTATGCTCATGTAGAACCCGTCCGTGTCGCGGTAAGACTTCGAACTAGCCAAAAATGGAGATACGGGTCTCACCAGATCGCATGCGGCCTGGCTAGCGTGTATGCGCACTGAAGATATTTCCAGATTGAGATCATAATGGTGAATCTGACGATTGTGCGTGAAGTTATGGTGATTTCCATTCGGCCTCCGCACGAGATGCGCAGATCGTGTGCCCCATGGCTTGTATTTTTCAGTCTGAGGCATTCAATCGATGACATTTTCAGAGTTGATTGCCGAGTTCTCCAGCATCAACAATAAAATAAAATAAAAATAAAAGGAAATAAAATGAGCAGCATCAACATATGGTTCAACACGATGACTTCCCAGGAGGTCACCTATCATAGTACTACCCTCGCCCAGGCACGCTTAACTGAAGAGTTCTCATGTGATCTCGTGTGCTGGTGCGGTTGCGCATGCTAGAGATTTGCCGCAAATTGTGCTCATGCGAAACCCATCTGTGCCGCGATAAGGCTTCGAACTAGCCAAAATTGGGTCTCGCCATATGCGCCTTCGGCGCATTTGCACGTCGTGCGCCCCGCGAAGATCTTTCTAGATTGGGATCATAATAAGAAATCAGACAATCGTGCGCGAAGTTATGGTGATTTCCGTGCGGCCTTCACACGAGACATGCGAAGCCGCGTGGGCGCCACGGTTGGTGTTTTTCAGTCCGAGACATCCAATCGATGACATTTTTGGAGTCAATTTTTGAGTTCTCTGACGTCAATGGTAAAATAAAAAAAGAAAATAAAATGGGCAGCATGAATACATGGTTCAACACGACGACATCCCGGGATGTAACCCATCATAAAATCTTTGCTCTCGCTTTGCAGCGAAGAGTTCTCATGTGATTTGGTGTCTTTGATGCGCGCTTCACATTGGAAATTTTACGCAAATTTGCTCATGCGGGATCGTCTGCGGTAAGCCTTGAACAAGCATGAGATGCGCGGTCGGGCAGCGTGGGCACATTTCATTTTTTCGGTCAGACATCCCATCTACGACTTTTTTAGAGTTGATCACCGAGTTCTCTAGCATCAATGATAAAATAAAATAAAATAAAATGGGCGACATCAACTTAACTGCAGAGTTCTCATAAGATCCGGTGTGTTGATGCCTTCACGCCCGCTAGAGATTTCCGTAAATTATGCTCATCTGGAACCCGTCCATGCTACGGTAAAGCTTCGAAATAATCAAAATTGGAGATACGGGTCCCGCTAGATCCGTCTGCGTCACATCTGCGCATCGTGCGCCCAGCGGAGATCTTTCTGGATTGGGGTTATAAAGGCAAATAAGACGATCATGCACAAAGTTATGGTGATTTCCGTGTGGCCTCCGCACGAGATGCTCGGACCAACTGCGTAGGCTCCACATCTCGTATTTTTCAGTCCGAGGCACCCCATCGATGACATTTTTGGAGTCAATCTTTGAGTTCTGCGATGTCAACGGTAAAATAACATATAAAATAAAAGGAAATAAATTATGCAGCATCAACAGATGGTTCAAAACGAAGACTTCCTAGGAGGTCACCCATCATAGTATTGATCTCGCCCAAGCATGCTTAACTGAAGAGTTATCATGGGATCTGGTGTGCTTGTGCGGTCGCGTTGAGACTTGCATTGAGCTCATCATGGAACCCGTCAGGTGGCCCAGGCTTTGAAATAGCCAAAATCGGATAGTCCCCGAGATGCATGTGGCTCATCGCTGTCGTCGCTGGAGATCTTTTGGATTGGGGTCATAATGGTGAATCAGACGATCGTGCGTGAAGTTATGGTGATTTTCGTGCGGCCTCCACACGAGATGCGCGGATCAGACGAATGGGCCTCACCGTGTTTTTTATCAAGGCATCCCATCTGACATTTTGAGCCGATCATCGTGTTCTGAGTGAAACGGTAAATAAAATAAAATAAAGGAAATAAAATGGGCGGCATCAGATTGTTTAACACGACTTCCGAGGTCACCCATCATAGTAGTGCTCGTCCGCACGCTTAGAGTTCTCATGGGATCGTGTGCTAGTCCGATCACTCATTAGAGATTTGGCAAATTATGCTCACCGTCTATCTTGATAAAGATTCAAAATAAGAGAGATCGGGTCCGTAGATCTGCGACACATCTGATCGTTCTCCAGTGTGATCTTTCTGGATTGGAGTCATAATGAAGAATCGAATGATCGTGCATGTGAAGTTATGGTGATTTTTTGCGGCCTCCACGCGAGATATGAACCCGGCCAGTTTATTCATGTTTTAGTCAGCATTCCATCGATGAGCTTTTGAGTTGATCTCGAGTTATCACATCAGCGGTATAAATAAAATAAATAAATTTGGCGGCATCAATGAGATGGTTTGAACGATGACTTCCCGAGGTCACCCATCATAATGTCGCTCTTGTCCAAACGCTTAGCGAAGAGTTCTCATGGGTAGTGTCACAGTGCGTCACGTCCCGGAGATTTTTATAAATTGCTCATCCATCCGTCAAATTACCACGATGTGATGAAATAGCGAAATCGGAGATACGGGTCCTAGATGGACACTGACTCATCACATCGTGTGTAGAAGAGATCTTTCCATATTGGGGTCATAATGGCGAATTGGATGATCGTGCACGAAGTTATTACAATTTTTATGTAGCCTCCACATGAGACGCATGAATCAGCCTACTGGACCTCATGTATCGTGTTTTTCAGTCTGAGGCATCCCATCGATGATGTTTTCGGAGTCGATCGTCGAGTTTTTTAGTCCGAGGCATCCCATCTACAACATTTTCAGAGTTCGATATCCGAGTTCTCTGGCATCAATGACAAAATAAAATAAAAATAAATGGAAATAAAATGGGCGGCATCAACAGATGGTTCAACACGACCACTTCCTAATAGGTCACCCATCATAAGTCTTGCTCTCAAGCTGAAGAGTTCTCATGTGATCTGGTGTGCTGGTGCGATGGCGCCCGCTGAAAATTTGCCACAAATTATGCACTTGTGGAACCCTTACATACCTCAGTAAGGATTCAAAATAGCCAAAATTGGAGATACGGTCCCTAGATCGCCTTTGCATCATCGTCATGCGAGATATTTTGGATTGGGGTCATAATGGCGAATCGACGCGTGCAGAAGTTATGCGATTTCGTGTGGCCTCCACGAGACATGGATCGACCTCGTGGTCCCACGCTCATGTTTTTCGAGGCATCCCATAGATGCATTTGAGTCAATCGGAGTTCTCCGCATCAATGATAAAATAAAATAAAAATAAAGGAAATAAAATGGGCATCCGATGGTTCAACACGGACTTCCAGGAGGTCACCCATCATAATCTTGCTCCAGCATGCTTAAGCGAAGAGTTCTCATGGGATCCGGTGTCTTTGGTGCGATCGCCTTCGTTGGAGATTTTTTTGCAAATTATGCTCATGCGGAACCCGTTCGTTCTGCGGTAAGCTTGAATAGCGAAATTGGTGATATGTCTCCGATATCTCGCTCATCATCATGCTCGCCCCGGAGATCTTTCCATTGGTCATAATGGTGAATCGACGATGCGTGTGTGAAGTTATGCGATTTTTTGTGCGGCCTTGACGAGAGCGCGGATCATGTGGGCCGGCTGTGTTTTTCAGGCATCCCATCGTGACATTTTGAGTCGATCCCGAGTTCTCCGCATCAGCGGTAAAATAAAATAAAATAAAAGGAAATAAAATGGGTAGGATGGTTCACGATGACTTCCAGAGGTCACCATCATTATCTCTCAGACGCATAGTGAAGAGTTCTGTGTGATCGGTGTCTTGCTAGTGCGCCAGCCCATTGAGATTTATTGAAATTGCTCATGAACCGTGCGTCTTGGCGCTAAGGCTTGAAAATTCAAAATCAGAGATAATAGTCTCGCTAGATGCCCGTTTGACATATCTGCGCGTCGTGCACGAAGTTATGGTGATTTTTGTGGCCTCAGCGAGACGGATGTCGGCCATGGCTGAGTCTTTTTTCGAGGCATCCCATCGATGACATTTTCAGAGTCGATTTTCAAGTTCTCTAGTGTCAACGATAAAATAAAATAAAAATAAAAGAAAATAAAATGGGTGGAATCAATGATATGATGACTTCGAGGACATCACCCATCATTATCTTGTTGCTAAGCGCTTAGCGAAGAGTTCTCATGTGATATGGTGTGCTGGTGCGGTCGCGCCCGTTGGAGATTTGCAGCAAATTGTGCTTATGCGGAACCCGTCCGTGTTGCGGTAAGGCTTTGAAATAGCTAAAATCGGAGATACGAGTCCTGCCAGATGCACCTGCGGCACATCTGCGCATCGTGCGCCCCGTGGAGATCTCTTCGGATTAGGATCATAATTGCAAATCGGATGATCGTGCACGAAGTTATGGTTATTTCCGTGCGGCCTCTGCACAAGATGTGAGGATCGACGGTGTGGGCCCCATGGCTCGTGTTTTGATCGGCATCCCATCGATGACATTTTAGTCGAATTTGAGTTCTCCACGTCGCGGTAAAATAAAATAAAAATAAAAGCAAATAAAATGGCGAAATCAGCAGATGGTTCAACACCACTTCAGGAGGTCACCCATCATATCTTGCTCTCAAGCACTTAGTTGAAGAGTTCTCATATGATCGTGTCGGTGCATGCGGTCGCTAAATTTGCGGTGTGCTCATGGAACATCGCGTGATAAAGCTTCAAACGAAAATGGAATCTGAGTTTCCGGGATCACGCGGCGTCGTCGGAGATGTTTCTAGATTAGGGTCATAATGGAGAATCGGATGATCGTGGGCAAAATTATGGTGATTTCCATGCGGCCTTCGTATGAGACATGTGGATCAGCCGCGTGGGCCACACAGCTAGTGTTTTTCAATCCAAGGCATCCAATCGATGACGTTTTCAGAGTCGATCACCGAGTTCTATGGCGTTAACGGTAAAATAAAATAAAAATAAAAGGAAATAAAATAGGCGGCATCAACTGATAGTTCAACACGATGACTTCCCAGGAGGTCACCCATCATAGTATTGCTCTCGCCCAAGCACGTTTAACTGAAGAGTTCACATAGGATCTGGTGTGCTAGTGCGGCCGCGCCCACTAGAGATTTGCCGTAAATTATGCTCATGTGGAACCCGTTCGTGCCGCGATAAGGCTTCGAACTAGTCAAAATCGGAGATAGGGCACATCTACGGATCATGCACCTTGCGAAAATCTTTCCGGATTAGGATCATAATGGAGAATCGGACAATCGTGCACGAAGTTATGGTGATTTCCATGCGGCGGTGTCTTTGGAGCGGTCACGCTCGATCGAAATTGTGCTCATGTGGAACCCGTCGCGGTAAAGCAAATAGCGAAATCGAGATACATGTCTCGCTAGATCCACATGTGGTGCATCTACGCGTCGTGTACATCACGGAGATCTTTCCGGATTGGGGTAATAATGGAGAATCGGACAATCGTGTGCGAAGTTATGGCAATTTCCGTGTGGCCTTCACGAGAAGCATGGATAAACTGTGTGGGCCCCCACGGCTCATGTTTTTCAGTCTGAGGCATCCCATCGATGAAGTTTTTGGAGTCGATCGTCGAGTTCTGGCGTCATCGGTAAAATAAAATTAAAAAATTGAAATAAAATAGGCATCATCAACAGATGAATTAACATGAAGACTTTCTAGAAGGTCACCCATTATAAGTCTTGCTCGCTAAGCACATAGCGAAGAGTTCTCATGGGATCTGTTGATGCGTTGGCGTCTTGGAGATTTTTTCGTAAATTGTGCTCATGCGTAATTTATGCGTCATGATAAGACTTACGGAGATCTCCCAGATGCACCTGCGGCACATCTGCATGTCATGCGCCCCGCGAAGATCTTTTCGGATTGAGGTCATAATGGCGAATCAAACGATTATGCATGAAGTTATGACGATTTTTGTGCGGCCTCCACATGAGATGCACGGATCAGCCGAGTGGGCCCCACTGCTCATATTTTTTAGTCCGAGGCATCCCATCGATGACATTTTCGGAGTCGATCACTGAGTTCTCCAACATCAATGGTAAAATAAAATAAAAATAAAAGGAAATAAAATGGCCATCATCAACAGATGGTTCAAGATGATGACTTCCCAAGAGGTCACCCATCATAGTAGTGCTCTCGCCCAAGCACGCTTAACTGAAGAGTTCTTATGGGATCTGGTGTGTTGCTGTAGTCGCGCAGCTGGAGATTTGCCGCAAATTGTGCTCATGCGGAATAGGTTCATCGCGGTAAATTGAATAATAGAAATGAATCTGATCGTTAGATATGCTTGCGGCTCATCTACGCGTCGTTCCCCTCGCGAAGATCTTTTCGGATTGGGGTAATAATGGCGAATCAGATGATCGTGCGTTAAGATATGGTGATTTTTGTGCGGCCTCCACACGAGATGCGCGGATCAGTCACGTGGGCCCCACAGCTCATGTTTTTCAGTTCGAGGCATCTAATCGACAACATTTTCAGAGTCGATCGTCGAGTTCTCCGGCATCAACTGTAAAATTAAATAAAAATTAAAGAAAAGAAAATGTGTGGCATCGGGATGGTTCAACTTCGATGAGGTCACTCATCATAATCTTGCTCTCGCAACGCTTAGCGAAGAGTTCTCGTGGGATCAGTGCGGTGCAGTCGCTTTGGAGATTTGTCAAATTGTGCATGTGGAACCCATATATCTTTGCGGTAAGGTTTGAAATAGCCAAAATAAAGATCTGGGTCCGCCAGATCTGCTTCGCTCATGCGTGTCGTGTGCCCCGCAAAGATTTTTTTGGATTACAGTCATAATGGCGAATCAGACGATCGTGCACGAAGTTATTGAGATTTTCGTGTGGCCTCCGCACGAGATGGACGAATTAGCTGTGTGGGCCCCACGGCTCCTATTTTTCAGTCCGAGGCATCCCATCGATGACTTTTTCGGAGTCGATCGCCGAGTTCTGCGTCATTAATGGTAAAATAAAATAAAAATAAAAGATAATAAAATGGGTGGCATCAATAGATTGTTCAACATGACGACTTCCTAGGAGGTCACCTATCATATCTTTCGTCAGCGAGCTTAAGCGAAGAGTTCTCATGGGATGCTGTCTTTGATGCGGTCTTGTTGGAGATTTTCCACAAATTGTCTTGCGATCCATGCGTGGTAGGCTTCAAAATAGCCGAAATCGAAGATAAGGGTCCCGCAAGATGCACCTGCGGCATGTCTGCGCGTCGTGGACTCTACGGAGATCTTTCCGGATTGGGGTCATAATGGCGAATCGGATGATCGCACGCGAAGTGATCGTGATTTTTGTGCGGCCTCTACACGAGACGCGTGGATCAGCCGCATGGGCCCCACGAGGAGGCATCCTATCGACGACATTTTTGGAGTCGATCGCCGAGTTCTCCGGTGTCAATGGTTAAATAAAATGAGCGACATCAAGAGATGGTTAAACATGACGACCTCCCAAGAGGTCACCAATCATAGTACTGTTCTTGCCTAAGCACGCCTAACTGAAGAGTTCTCATGGGATATGGTGTGCTGGTGCGGTCGTCGCCGCTAGAGATTTTCCGCAAATTGGGCTCATGCGGAACCCGTCCTTGCCATAAGGCTTCAAAATAGTCAAAATCGGAGATATGTGTCTCGCCTGATACGCCTACGGCTCATCTACATGTTGTGTTCTCCGCAGAGATCTTTCCGGATTGGGGACATAATGGCGAATCGGACAATCGTGCACGAAGTTATGGTGATTTTTGTGCGGCTTCCATACGAGACGTGCAGATCAGTCGAGTGGGCCCCACGACTCATGTTTTTCAGTCTGAGACATCCCATCGACAATGTTTTTGGAGTCAATTGCGAGTTCTCAAGCATCAATGGTAAAATAAAAAAATAAAAAAAGGAAATAAAATAGGCCGCATCAACAGATGGTTCAACACGATGACTTCCCAGGAGGTCACCCATCATAATACTGCTCTTGCCTAAACACGCTTAACTGAAGAGTTCTCATGGGATCTAGTATGTTGGTACAATTGCAGCCGCTGAAGATTTTCTGCAAATTTTACTTATGAGAAACTCGTCTGTGCTGCGGTAAGGCTTCAAAATAGCCGAAATTGGAGATACCTACGACACATCTGCGCATCGTGCGCCCAGTGAAGATCTTTTCGGATTGGGGTCATAATGGTGAATCGGATGATCGTGCGTGAAGTTATGGCGATTTTTGTGCGGCCTCCACACGAGATGCACGGATCAGTAGAGTGGGCCCCACGGCTCATCTTTTTCAGACGGAGGCATCCCATCGACGATATTTTTCAGAGTTGATCGCCGAGTTTTGCGGCATCAACGGTAAAATAAATTAAAAATAAACGGAAATAAAATGGGCGGCACCAATAGATGGTTCCAACCGGAGGAGATCATCATCTTTGCTCTCCTTTAAGCTGGCAGAAGAGTTCTCATGGGATCTAGTTTCTTTAGTGCGGTCGCTCAGAATTTCTTTAAATTGTGCTCATCCGGAACTTCGTTCGCACGATAAGGCTTGAACAAGCCAAAATCGGAGATACGGTCCGTAGATACTATGGCTCATCCCTACATCCTCGCCCGTCAGATCTTTCTGGATTGGGCTCATAATGGCGAATCAGATGATCATGCGTGAAGTTATGGAGATTTTCGTGTAGACTCTGCACGAGACATGCGGATAAGCCACGTGGGCCCCATGACTCATTTTCCAGTCCGAGGCATCCCATCAATGAAATTTTGAAGTTGATTTTTTGAGTTCTCAGGCATCAACGGTAAAATACAAAAAAATAAAAGGAAATAAAATGGGCGGAATGAACATATGGTTCAACACGATGACTTTTAGGAGGTCACCCATCATAGTACAGCTCTCGCCCAAGCACGCTTGACTGAATAGTTCTCATGAGATCTGGTGTGCTAGTGCGGTTGCTCCTGTTGGAGATTTGCAGCAAATTATGCTTATGCGAAACCCATCCATGCCGCGGTAAGGCTTCAAAATAGCAAAATCGGAATCACGGGTTACGTCAAATGCTTTGGCTCATCCGTTATGTGAAGATCTTTCTGGAATGGGGTCATAATGGCGAATCGGACGATCATGTGCAAAGTTATGGTGATTTCCATGCATCCTCCACACTAGATGCGTGAATCAGCCTAGTGGGCCTCACGGCTCGTGTTTTTCAGTCCGAGGCATCCCATCCATGACGAATTAGGAGTCGATCACCGAGTTCTTCGGCGTCAATGTTAAAATAAAATACAAATAAAAGGAAATAAAATGCACGTCATCAATAGATGGTTTAACACGATGATTTCCCAGGAGGTCACCCATCATAGTAGTGCTCTCGCCCAAGCACGATTAACTGAAGAGTTCTCATGGATCTTGTGTGCGGTGATCGCGGGAGATTTGCCGCAAATTGTGCTCATCACGGCGTCCCCGCAGCAAGGATTCAAAATAGATGAAATCGGAGATGTGGGTCATCTTGATGGCACATATCGTATCGTCGCCCACAAAGATCTTTCCAGATTGGGGTCATAATGGCGAATCGGACGATCGTGCGCGAAGTTATGGCGATTTTCATGCGACCTCCACGATATCAACCCAGTGGGCCCCACGGCTCGTGTTTTTTAGCTTCGAGGCATCCCATCGATGAAATTTTTGAAGTCCATCGTCGAGTTTTGCGGCATCAACGGTAAAATAAAATAAAAATAAAAGGAAATAAAATGAGTGTCATAAATAGATGGTTTAACACGACTACTTCCCAGGATGTCACCCATCATAGTACTCCTTTGCCCAAACACATTTAATTCTTTTTGATTTTCTACATTATAGAATATAGGGAAGGGGAAGGAGAGAAAAACTCATGTTAAAAAAAAAGAAATAGGATTGGAATCGACACATTGATTTTTTTTTTGCTATTCTTTCGAACTGTATGCATCCAAAGCTGCACGTACGGTTCCTTAGGGATACAATTTTGCCTTAATCAACTGACTTCATCGAGAAAGATTACCTTTTTTAGGCCAAGAGGTTGATAGCGAGATCTCGAATCAACTTTTTGGTCTCATGATATATCTCAGCATAGAAGATGATACTATGGATCTTTATTTGTTTATAAATTCTCCAAGCGGATGGGTAATACCAGGAATAGTCATTTAGGATACTATGCAATTTGTGTCACCGGATGTACATACAATATGTATGGGATTAGCCGCTTAAATGGGATCTTTCATTCTGGTGAGGAGAAATTACCAAACGTCTAGCATTCCCTCACGCTTGGCGCCAATGAGGTTTTTTATTTGAGAAAAAAAAAGAATATTATGTCTTCGCTGTATCGAATATGAATCAAATAAAGAATAAGTAATAATAGCATAACAATTCGAGTTCAATATGAACAAACCTTTATTGTTTTTTTTCTAACATGAGATTATGTATCAAGATAGTAGTATGAAAGAAGGGTTATTCCCAATTTGAGGAGTTCTCATGGGATCTGGTGTGCTGGTGAAATCGCACCCACTGGAGATTTGTCAAAAATTATGCTCATCCGGAACCCGTCCGTGCCACGGTAAGCTTTCAAAATAGCTGAAATCGAAGATACGGGTCCCACCAGATGCAGTTGCGCCTCATCTGCACGTCGTGCGCCCTGTGGAGATCTTTGCATATTGGGGTCATAGTGGCAAATCGGACGATCATGCGTGAAGTTATGGTGATTTTTGTGCGGCCTCCGCATGAGATGCGAGGATCAGCCGTGTGGGCCCCACGACACATATTTTTCAGTCTGAGGCATCCCATCAACGACATTTTCAGAGTCGATTGCCAAGTTCTCCGGCATCAACCGTAAAATAAAATAAAAATAAAAGAAAATAAAATGGGCGGCATCAACAGATGGTTCAACACGATGACTTCCTAGGAAGTCACCCATCATAATCTTGCTCGCCCAAGCTTAGCGAAGAATAGTTATTATGGGATCGGTGTCTTTGTGCGATCCTTGGAGATTTGCCACAAATTGTGCTCATGCAGAACCCGTCCATGCCGTGGAAAGGTTTCGAAATATCCAAAATCTGAGATACGAGTCCCGCTAGATGCACCTGCGGCTCATCTACGCGTCATGCGCTCCACAGAGATCTTTCGGGATTGAGGTCATAATGGTGAATCAAATGATCGTGCGCAAGTTATATCGATTTTCTTGTGGCCTTCGCATGAGATGCGTGGATCAATCGTGTGGTCCCCATGGCTCGTGTTTTTCAGTCCAAGGCATCCCATCGACGACGTTTTCAGAGTCAATCGCTGAGTTCTGCAACATCAACGATAAAATAAAATAAAAATAAAAGAAAATAAATTGGGCGATATTAACAGATGGTTCAATACGATGACTTCCCAGGAGGTCACCCATCGTAGTATTGCTCTTTCCCAAGAATGCTTAACTAAGGAGTTCTCATGGGATCTAGTATGTTGGTGCGATCGTGCCCGTTAGAGATTTACCGCAAATTATGCTCATGAAACCGTTGCGCGATAAGGCTTCAAAATTGCTGAAATGGAGATCGTGTCGCAGTCGCTGCGGCTATATACACGCGTCGCGAGCCGTGGAGATCTTTCAGGATTGGGGTCATAATAGCGAATCAGACGATCGTGCAAGAAGTTATGGTTATTTCCATGCGGCCTTCACACGAGAAGCGCGGATCAGCCGCGTGGGCCTCAACTCGTATTTTTTTTGGTCGAGGCATCCAATCTATGATATTTTCGGAGTTGATCATCGAGTTCTTTGGCGTCAATGGTAAAATAAAATAAAAATAAAAGCAAAATAAAATGGGTGACATCAACAGATGGTTCAACGACTTCACCCATCAGTAGTACTCGCCCGCAACAACTGAGAGTTATCATGGGATGCGGTGATGTGCGGTGCGGAAATTTGCCACAAATTATGCTCATCTGGAACCCGTCCATGCTGCGGTAAAGCTTTGAAATAGCCAAAATCAAGTCCCGCCGGTCGCGTCACATCTCTGCGTGTCGTCGCACGAGATCTTTCTGAATTGAGGTCATAATGGCAAATCAAGCGATCGTGCACGAAGTTATGGTGATTTTTGTGCAGCCTCCGAACGAGATGAATGGACCAGACGCGTGGGCCCCTCATCTCGTATTATTCAATCCGAGGTATCCAATCGATGATGTTTTTGGAGTCGATCTTTGAGTTTTGTGACGTCAACGGTAAAATAACATAAAAATAAAAAGAAATAAATTGGGCGACATCAACAAATGGTTCAAAACGAATTCTCAGGAGGTTACCCGTCATAGTACTGCTCTCCCCCAAGCACACTTAACTGAAGAGTTCTCATGGGATATGGTGTCTTTGATGCGATTCGTCATTGGAGATTTACCAAATTGAGCTCTTACGGAACCCGCCTGCGGTAAAGAAATAGCCAAAATGAATCGGATCATATTATCGCTGCGGCTACATGTCGTAGATGAGATCTTTCCAGATTGGGATCATAATGGCAAATCGGACGATCGTGATCGAAGTTATGGCAATTTCCGTGCGGCCTCCACACGAGATGTGTGGAACAGCCTAGTGGGCCCCACAGCTCGTGTTTTTTTAGTTCGAGGCATCCCATCAATAATATTTTTAGAGTCGATCATCGAATTCTCCGGCGTCAACATTAAAATAAAATACCAAAAAAGAAAATAAAATGAGCGACATCAACAGATGGTTCAACACGATGACTTCCCAAGATGTCACCCATCATTCTTCCTCACAGCTTAACTAAAGAGTTCTCATGGGATATGTCGGTGCGGCGTCCGTTGGAGATTTTTAGTGCTCATCCGGAACTCATGCGATAAGGTTTGAAATAATCAGATCTGGTTCGCCAAATGCTTTATGGCTCATATGCGTCGCCTCGATATCTTTCTGGATTTGCCTCATAATGGTGAATCGGACGATCGTGCGTGAAGTTATAGTGATTTTCATGCGTCCTCCACACGAGACGCGTGGATCAGCCACATGGGCCCCATGGCTCATGTTTTTCAGTTCGAGGCATCCCATCAACGATGTTTTCAAAGTCGATCTCCAAGTTCTCTAGCGTCAAATGTAAAATAAAATAAAATTAAAAGAAAATAAAATGGGCGGCATCAACAGATAGTTCAACACGACGACTTTCTAGTAGGTCACCCATCATAGTACTACTCTCGTCCAAGCACACTTAACTGAAGAGTTCTCATGTTATTTGGTGTGTTGGTGCGGTCAGCTGTTCTAGCAAACTATGCTAATGTAGAACACGTTGTGCCACAGTAAGACTTCAAACTAGCTGAAAATGGAGATACGGGTCTCACCAGATGCGCATGCAGCACATCTGCGCGTCGTGCGCCCCACAGAGATCTTTCCAGATTGGGGTCATAATGGAAAATCGGACGATTGTGCGTGAGGTTATGGTGATTTCCGTGCGGCCTCACGCAATCGATCACGCGTGTGCCCCATGGCTTTTTTTGATCGAGGCATTCTCGATGGCGTTTTAGAGTTGATCCCAAATTCATCAACAATAAAATAAAATAAAAATAAAAGAAATAAAATGAGCGGAATCAGCAGATGGTTCAACGATGACTTCCCGAGGTTATCCTTAATCGCCGCACTTACGCTTAGCGAAGAGTTCTCATGTGATGCGGTGTGTGATGCGGTCGCGCTGCTAGAATTTGCATAAATGCTCATCGAACCCGTCGTGCGTGGTAAGGCTATTTGCGAATCACGAGTCCGCCATATGCTCCTCCTTGGCGCACATCGTCGCCCAGATCTTTCAGTTGGGATCATAATGGAGAATCTGATGATCGTGCAGTTATGGTGATTTGCATGCGGCCTTCGCACGAGACACGCGGATCAGCCGCGTTGGCGCCACGACTCATGTTTTTTAGTCCGAGGCATCCGATCAATGACATTTTCGGACTCGATTTCTGAGTTCTCCGACGTCAATGGTAAAATAAAAAAAGTAAAAGGAAATAAAATGGACAACATGAACATATGGTTCAACACGACGACTTCCCGGGATGTCACCCATCATAGTACTGCTCTCACCCAAGCACGCTCAATTGAAGAGTTCTCCGAGTTGACCGGCGTCAACGGAAAAATAAAATAAAAATAAAAGGAAATAAAATGGGCTATGGCATCACGATGACTTGGGCGTGCATCCGTATTGCTCTGCAAAGCGAAGAGTTCTCATAGAATCGTGTCTTTGGTGTGACCACGCCCGAGATTTCGCTAATTATGCTCATAAACGTCTGCGGTAGGCTTCAAACTAGCCAAAATCAGTCCGCGATGCGCCGCAACACATCGTGCATTGTACCGCGAAGATCTTTCTGGTTGGGATCATAATGGTGAATCGACGATCATGTAAGTTATGGTCATTTCGTGCCTCCACGAGAGGATCATCGCGTGGCCCACGACTCATTTTTTTTCGTCGAGCATCATCCATCGACATTTTCATAGTCGATCACTGAGTTCTCTATCGTCAACAATAAAATAAAATAGAAAGAAAAGGAAATAAAATGGGTGGCATCAACAGATGGTTCAACACGGTGACTTCCCAGGAGGTCACCCATCATAGTAATGCTCTCGCCCAAGCTTGCTTAATAGAAGAATTCTCATGGGATATGGTGTCTTTGATGCGGTCGCGGATTTTTATGCTCATCACGAACTCCGTGGCGCGGCTACAAAATACTCAAAAAGATAGAGTCCCGGATGGGCCTGCGACACATCTCGTCATGTGCTCCGCAGAGATCTTTCCAAAAAGGGGTCATAATGGACGAATTAGACGATCGTGTGAGAAGTTAAGGCGATTTTCGTGCGGCCTCCACACGAGATGCACGGATAAGCCCCGTGGGCCCACGATTTTTTTTTCAAGCATCCCATCGTTTGAATTTCGGAGTTCTCCCACGATAAAAAAAAAGATCATGATGGTTCCGGCGACTTTCGGGAGGTTACATCATCTGCTCAAATAACTCGAAGAGTTCTCGTGGGATCTTGTGTGCTGGTGCAATCACGCCCACTGGAGATTTGGTGCACATTATGCTCGAAACCATCGTGTTTAAGCTTCAAAATAAATAGGAGATCGTGTCTCATGGCTGGGATCATCACCGCGTCGCCTAACGGAGATCTTTTCGGATTAGGATCATTAGGGTGAATTAGAAGATCGTGCATGAAGTTATGGTACGTGTGGGCTCCACAGAGGCGTGTGGATGGCAGAAATCGTGTTTTTTATCAGGCATCCATCGATGATTTTTGAGTCGATCTCCAAGTTCTCCAGCGTCAACGGTAAAATAAAATAAAAATAAAAGTAAATAAAATGGGCGACATCAACAGATGGTTCAATACGATGACTTTCAAGGAGGTCATCCATCATACCACTACTCGCCCAATCCACGAAGAGTTCTCATGATGGTGTCGCTGATTTGTTCCAAATTGTGCTCATGTGGAACCCATCCATGAAGCCAAAAAGGAAATAGAATCTGAGTCCGGATGCATCTTTGGCCCATCTGCACGTCTTGTGCCCCGCAAAGATCATTCCGGATAGGGGTCATAATGGAGAATCAGATGATCGTGCATGAAGTTATGGCAATTTTAGCGCTTCCACGAGATGCAGATGGTGCATGGGCCCTCATTACAATCCCCAGATTTGAAGCGGTTTGAGTTGATCTCGTCCGTAATAAAAAATAAAATAAAAAAATGAAAATAAAATGCAGATGGTTCAACCCGACGACTTCTCTAGAGGTCACCCATCATATTCTCGCCCAGCTTAAGCGAAGAATTATTATGTGATTTAGTCTTTGCGGCGGAGTTCAAATTGTGCTCATGTGGAACACGTAAATTGCATTTAATAGCGAAATCGAGATATGGGTCCCTCTGAGATGCCTTTGGCCCATTTACGCGTCATGCACTCCGCTGAGATCTTTCCAGATTGGGGTCATAATGGCGAATCAGACGATCGTGCGTAAATTTTTGGTGATTTCTGTGCGGCCTCCACACGAGATGCGTGGATCAGCCGTGTGGGCCCCATGGCTCGTGTTTTCGTCCAGTATCACATGATGTGATTTTCGATCGTCGAGTTCTCCGGCATCAACGATAAAATAAAATAAAAATAAAAGAAAATCAAATGGGAGGCATCAATAGATGGTTCAACACGATGACTTCCTAGGAGGTCACCCATCATATCGCTCTCGCTAACGCATCGAAGAGTTCTCAGGATGCGGTGTGCGGTGCACCGAGATTTTGCAAATTGTGCTTATGCGAACGCGATCGATAAGGCTTGAATAGCAAATCGGTGATCGTGTCGCCTCGCTGCGGCTCATCTTCATGTCGCCTCGGAGTTCTTTCCGGATTGGGGTCAGAATGGCGAATTGGACAATCATGCCCGAGCTTATCGTGATTTTCATGCGACATTCGCACAAGATGTCGATCACGCGTGGTCCCATTCGCATTTTGATGCAGTGTCCCATCGATGACATTTTTCGATCGAGTTCTCTAGCGTTAACGGTAAAATAAAATAAAAATAAGGAAATAAAATGGCGACATAAGCGAAGGTTGCGATGATTTCTCAGGTCACCATCAAATCTTGCTCTCGCCCACGCTTAATTGAAGAGTTCTCATGTGATCGGTGTCGTCGGTCGCCTTAGTTGTCATAATTTTCATGCGAACGTCTTGCTAAATTGAATAGCGAATGGGACATCTGGGTCCCGTCAATCTGCCTTAGCATGCAGCGTCTTACGCAGATCTTTCCGGATTGGGGTCATAATGGTGAATCAGACGATTGTGCATGAAGTTATGGCGATTTCCCTGCGGCCTCCACACAAGATGCGCGGATCAGCATTGTGGGTCCCACGGCTCATCTTTTGTAGTCTGAGGCATCCCATCAAGCGTTTTTGAGTCGATCGGGTTCTCGCATCACGATGAAATAAAATAAAATGAAAGGAAATAAAATGGGCATCAGATGGTTCAACCGACTTCGGAGGTCACCCATCATCTTGCTTCCCAAGCTCACTTAATGAAGAGTTCTCATGGATCTTGTGTCTTGGTGTGTGCGTCGATGGAATTTCTTTAAAATTGTGTTCATTCACGGAACCGTCTCGTGTTGCGGTAAAACTTGAAATAGTTGAAATGGAGATACGGATCTAGTGATCATGCGGCTCATCGCTCATCGTGCCCAGCCGTCTTCAGGACATAATGGTGAATCGGACGATCTTGTGCGAAGTTATGGTGATTTAAAAGGAAATAAAATAGGCGGCATCAACAGATCGTTCAACACGATGACTTCCTAGGAGGTCACCCATCATAGTGCTCTCGCAAGCAGCTTAGCGAAGAGTTCTCATGGATCTAGTGTCTTTGGTGCGGTCCGTTGGAGATTGCAAATTGTGCTTATCGAACTTCGTCAGACGCGGTAAGGCTTCAAATAGCCAAAATCGGATCTGGGTCCCACAGATCGTCTTGACACATTTGTCGCATGGAGATCTTTCTAGATTGGAGTAGTATTGGTGAATCGGAAGATCGTGTGCGAAATTATGGCGATTTTTGTGCGACCTCCACACGAGATGTGCGGATCAACCACATGGGCCACGCACGACATGCATTTTTCAGTCTGAGGCATCCCATCGATGACGTTTTCGAATTCAATCTCCGAGTTCTCCAACATCAATGGTAAAATAAAATAAAATAAAAGTAAATAAAATGGGCGGCATCAACAGATGGTTCAACAAGATGACTTCTTAAGAGGTCACCCATCGTAGTACTCACCAAGCACATAAGCGAAGAGTTCACATGGGATCTGGTGTGCAAGTAAGGTTGCGCCCGCTGGAGATTTTTCACAAATTATGCTCATGCAAAACTCATTCGTGCCGCGATAAGGATTTGAAATAGCAAAATATCAGGTCCCGCTAGATCCGGCTAATCTCATTATGTCGTGCCCCGAGATCTTTCGGATTCATAATGGCGAATTAGACTATCATGCGCGAAGTTATGGAAATTTCTATGCGGCCTTCACACGAAACGTGTTGATCAGCCTTGTGGGCCCTATGGCTCATCTTTTTCAGTGCGAGGCATCCCATCGATGACATTTTTGGAGTAGATCGTCGAGTTCTCCGACATCAACATTAAAATAAAATATAAATAAAATGAAATAAAATGTGCATCATCAACAAATGGTTCAGCACAATGACTTCCCAGGAGGTCACCCATCATAAATCGCTCTGCATGCATAAGCGAAGAGTTTACATGGGATCGGTGTGGTGATTCGCCGCTAGAAATTTTCACAAATTGTGCTCATTTGAACTTCAAATATGCGAAATAGGTCACTGGTCTTAGATCCGCAATGGCTCATCGTCATTTGCCCAGGAGATCTTTTATTGGGGGCATAATGGAAAATTAGATGATCATGTGCGAAGTTATGGAAATTTCTGTGTGGCCTTCACACGAGACGCGTTGATCAGCCTTGTGGGCCCTATGGCTCGTGTTTTTCAGTGCGAGGCATCCCATCGATAACATTTTTGGAGTAGATCATCGAGTTCTCCAGCATCAACATTAAAATAAAATACAAATAAGAGGAAATAAAATGTGCATCATCAACAGATGGTTCAACACAACGATTTCTGAGTCACCCATCATAATGCTTGCTGCATAGCGAAGAGTTCACATGGGATCTGGTGTGCGAGTGAGGTTGCGTCCGCTGGAGATTTTCCACAAATTATGCTCATGCAAAACTCGTTTGTGCCGCGGTAAGGATTTGAAATAGCCAAAATCGGAGATACGGGTCCCGCTAGATCCGCTTGTGGCTCATCTGCGCGTCGTGCACCCAGATCTTTCCGGATTGGGGGCATAATGGTGAATTAGACGATCGTGTGTGAAGTTATGGAAATTTCTGTGTGGCCTTCACACGAGACGCGTTGATCAGCCTTGTGGGACTTATGGTTCATGTTTTTGTGCGAGGCATCCCATCGATGACATTTTTGGAGTCGATCATCGAGTTCTCCATCATCAACATTAAAATAAAATACAAATAAAAGGAAATAAAATGTGCATCATAGATGGTTCACTTCAAGAGGTCACCCATCATCTTGCTCTCTCACCCAGCATTAGAGTTCACATGGGATCGGTGTGCGGTGAGGTTGCGTCCTGGAGATTTTCCATGCTCATCGAACTTCATGTGGTAAGGATTTGAAATAGCCAAAATGGAGATATGGTCCTTGATCCTCTTGGCTCATCCGTCGTGCACCCGAAGATCTTTTCGGATGGGGGCATAATGGAATAAGGCGATCGCACGAAGTTATGGAAATGTCATGGCCTCCACGAGAGCGTTGATCGTCTTGGGCCCATGGCTCGTGTTTTTATTGCGAGGCATCCCATTGATGACATTTTTGGAGTTGATCATCGAGTTCTCCATCATAAATATTAAAATAAAATACAAATAAAGGAAATGTGCATCATCACAGATGGTTCAACCTGACTTGTCACCCATCATAATCTTTCAACGCTTAATTGAAGAGTTCTCATGGGATTGTTCAAGAAGACTTGAGGTCACCCATCATAGCTTATTCTCGCTTGGGCGAAGAGTTCTCATGGGATCTAGTGGGTGTATGCGTGCCATTTGACATAAATTGTGCTCATGCGAAACCGTGCGTCTTGTAAAATAAATGAAATGAATCTGGTCTCGTTAGATAATGCGGTCATTTCCTCATCGTCGCCTGAAGATCTTTCCAAATTGGGGTCATAATGGCGAATCGGACGATCGTGCGAGGTTAAGGCAATTTTCATTGCCTCATACGAGATGCATAAGCGTGGGCTACGGGTCATTTTCATTTGAGGCATCCCATCACGACATTTCAAGTTGATCGCGAGTTCTCAACGGTAAAATAAAAAAAATAAAATGAAATAAAATGGGCATACGATGGTTCAACAGAAGTCTTGAGGTCACCCATCATATCGCTTTCTCCAAGCATGCGAAGAGTTCTCATAGGATCTCTTTGTGCGGTCCCGTTGAATTTTTCTCAAATTGTGCTCAAAACCCGTATGCGTAAGGCTTTGAATAGCAAAATGGTGTCGATACTGCAGATATGCTTGTGGCTCATCCGTATTATGTATTTGGATTGGGTCATAATGGCTCGGACGATCATGTGAGTTATCACAATTTTCGTGCGACCTTAGCACGTGAGATCTCGCCCATCGACTCGTGTTTTTAGCATCCGTTGACTACATTTTGAGTCGATCTATCATGGCGTCAACGGTAAAATAAAATAAAAATAAAAGAAAATAAAATGGGTTGCATCAACAGATGGTTCAACGAGACGACTTCCCACGAGATCACCTATCATGAAATCGCCCCCACACAAACATCGAAGAGTTCTCATGTGATCTAGTGTGTTGGTGCGGTCGCGCCCGTTGGAGATTTGCCGCAAATTGTGCTTATGTGGAACCCGTACGTGCCGTGCTAAGGCTTCAAAAAAGCCGAAATAGGAGATATGGGTCCCTCTAGATGCCCGTTTGGCACATCTGTGTGTCGTACACCCCACGAAGATCACAATGGAGAATCAGACGATTGTGCGTGAAGTTATGGGGATTTCCGTGCGACCTCTGCACGAGATGTGTGGATCAGCCACGTGGGCACCACAGCTCGTGTTTTTCAGTCTGAGGCATCCCATCGATGACATTTTCAGAGTCGATTTCTAAGTTCTCTGGCGTCAACGGTAAAATAAAATAAAAATAAATTAAAATAAAATGGGTAGCATCAACAGATGGTTCAACATGATGACTTCTGAGGAGGTCACCCATCACAGTACTGCTCTCGCCCAAGCACGCTTAAGTGAAGAGTTCTCGTGTGATCTGATGTGCTGGTGCTATCGCGCCCGTTGGAGATTTGCAGCAAATTGTACTTATGTGGAACCCGTCTGTGCCGAGGTATGGCTTCAAAATAGCCAAAATAGGGGATACGGGTCTCTCCAAATGCACCTTTGGCACCTCTGCGCATCATCCGCAATGCGAAGATCTTTCCAGATTGGAGTCATAATCGTGAATCGGACGATCATGCCCAAAGTTATGGTGATTTTGTTTGGTGCGACCTCCACCGCGAGCGGTCGCCGTGTTGGCCGTGTTTTTGATCAGGCATCCCATCGATGATGTTTTTGGAGTCGATCTCCGAGTTCTACGGCGTCAATGATAAAATAAAATATAAATAAAAGAAAATAAAATGGGCGGCATCAACTGATGGTTCAACACGATGACTTCCCAGGAGGTCACCCATCATAGTATTGCTGAAGCATGCTTAACTGAAGAGTTCTCATAGGATCCGGTGTCTTTGGTGCGGTCGCTGATGGAGAATTGCCATTATCCTCATCGGAACCCTTGCCACGGTAAGGCTTGAACTAGCTGAAATCGGAATGGTCTAGATGCACTTGCGGCACATCTGCGCATCGTGCGCTCCGCAGAGATCTTTCCGGATTAGGATCATAATGGCGAATGGGACGATCGTGCGTGAAGTTATGGTGATTTCCATGCGGCCTCAGCACGAGATGCGAGGATCGGCCACGTTGGCCCCACGACTCATGTTTTCAGTCCGAGGCAACTCATCGACATTTTCGGAGTTGATTTTGAGTTCTATGACATCAATGGTAAAATGAAAATAAAATAAAATAAAATTGGCGGCATCAACAGATGGTTCAATACGATGACTTCCCAGGAGGTCACCCATCATAGTATTGATCTCGCCTAAGCACACTTAACTGAAGAGTTCTCATAGGATCTGGTGTGCTGGTGCGACCACCCCCGCTGGAGATTTGCTGCAAATTGTGCTCAAGCAGAACCTGCGTGCCGCAGTAAGGCTTCGAACTATCCGAAATCGAAGATACGAGCACTTCCGATGCGGATGCGGCACATCTGCACATCGTGCACCCCGCGGAGATCTTTACGGATTAGTATCATATTCGCAAATTGGACGATCATGCACAAAATTACGGATCATCCGTGTGGGCCCTACGGCTCGTGTTTTTCATTCTGAACCATCCCATCGACTGCATTTTCGGAGTCGATCGACGAATTCTCCGGCGCCAACGGTAAAATAAAATAAAAATAAAAGGAAACAAAATGAGCGGTAAAGAGATGGTTCAACGCGACGACTTCCCAGGAGGTCACCCATAATAGTACTGCTCTCGCCCAAACACGCTTAACTTAAGAGTTCTCAAGTGATTTGCTATCTTTGGTGGTCTCGCCTGGAGATTTGCAAATTGTATCATCTCGAGAACATGCATGCCGCGCTAAGGCTTGAAAAAAGAGAAATCAGTGAGTATTTGGCACATCTGTGCATCGTGCGCCCCGCGGAGATCTTTCCAGATTGGGATCATAATGGTGAATCGGACGATCGTGTGTGAAGTTATGGTGATTTTCGTGCCGCCTCTGCATGAGATGCATGGATCGTATGTGGTGCCCGCGACTCATTTTTCATCAGAGACATCTCATATGACATTTTTTTGAGTCGATTTCAGTTCTCGGCATCAAAGGTAAAATAAAATAAAAGAAAAAAAAATAAATAGCGGCATCAGCAGATGGTTCATCATGGCGACTTGTTAGGAGGTCACCCATCATCTTGCTCGCAAGCGCTTAAGCGAAGAGTTCTCATGTGATGGTGTCTTTGGTGCGGTGCCGGTGAGATTTCTGATAAATTGTGCTTATGTGGAACCCGTCCGTGCCGCGATAAGGATTCGAAATAGCCAAAATAGGAGATACGGGTCCCGCCAAATACGCCTTTGGCACCTCTACGCGTCATGCGCCATGCAGAGATCTTTTCGGATTGGGGTCAAAATCGATCGTGCCTGAAGTTATGGTGATTTCGGTGAGGCCTCCACACGAGACACCCGGATCAGCCGTGTTAGCCCCACGGCTCATGTTTTTCAGTCCGAGGCATCCCATCGACTATGTTTTCATAGTCGATCTCTAAGTTCTAACGTCAACGATAAAATAAAATAAAAATAAAATAAAATAAACGGGAGGTATGAATTGATGGTTCACGGCTGACTTCCTAGGAGGTCACCCATCATAGTGTTGCTCCCTAGCAGGCTTAACTAAAGAGTTCTCATAGGATCTGGTGTACTAGTGTGGCCTGCTGGAGAATTGTCGTAAATTATCCTCATGAAGAATCAGTCTGTGTCACGGTAAGGCTTCAAACTTACCGAAATCGGAGATGTGGGTCCTGCGAGATGCTCCTGCGGCACATTTGCACATCATGCGCCCCGCGAAGATCTTTTCGGATTAGGATCATAATGGCGAATCTGACGATTGTGCGCGAAGTTATGGTGATTTCTGTGCGGCCTCGGCATGAGATGCGAGGATCAGCCGTGTTGGCCCCACGACTCGTGTTTTTTTGTCGATGCATCTCATCAATGACATTTTCAGAATCAATTTCTGAGTTCTACGGCATGAACAGTAATATAAAAATAAAATTAAATAAAATAAAATGGGTGGCATCAACAGATGGTTCAATACGATGAATTCCCAGGAGGTCACCCATCATAGTATTGCTCTAGCCCAAGCACGCTTAACCGAAGAGTTCTCATAAGATCTAGTGTCTTTGGTGCGTACGCTGGAGATTTGCGCAAATTATGCTCATGCGGTCGTGCCGCGATGAGAATCGAAGATTGCCCTACAAATGCCCTGCGGCACCTCGCGTATTGCCCAGGAGATCTTTCCGGATTAGTATCATATTTGCGGGCGGACGATCGTGGAATTATATGGTGATTTGGCGGCTTTCACACGAAACGAGTATATCACACGGGCCTCACGCTCGTTTTTCACCAACTCTCTCATCGACGATATTTTCGGTGTTGATTTTTGAGTTCTCCGACATTAATGATATAATAAAATAAATAAAAAAGGAAAAAAAATGGGCAGAATCAACAGATGGTTCAACACGATGACTTCCCAGGAGGTCACCCATCATAGTACTACTCTCACCAAGCACGCTTAATCAAGAGTTCTCATGTGATCCGGTTGGTGCGCCACGCCGCTGAGATTTGCATATTTATGCTCATGCGAACTCATCCATGCGCAGTAAGGCTCAACTAGCCAAAATGGAGATACGTCTCACAGATGCTTTCACATCTACATCGCCGCTCTACGTGAGATCTTTCTGATTGGGGTCATAATGGCTAATCACAAAATCGGCGGAAGTTATGGTGATTTGTGGCCTACCACCAGACGCGCAGAGATCGCCAATGCACTCGCTTTTTTTAATCTGAGGCATCCAATCGATGATGTTTTCGGAGTCAATGACCGAGTTCTCAGGTGTCAACTGTAAAACAAAAAAATAGAAATAAAATGGGCGGCATCAACAGTTGATTCAACATGATGACTTCCAAGGAGGTCACCCATCATAAGATCGCTCGCAAGCACGCTTAATCAAGAGTTCTCATGGATAAGTGTGGCGGTCGCCGCTGGAGATTTGCAAATTATGCTCATGGAACCGTGCGTATGCAGCTTAAAAAATAAAATCAAATATATGGGTCCCGCCAGATGCTGCGCATCCGCGGCGCCATGCTCCGGAGATCTTTCGATTGGGTCATAATGGTGAATGGATGATCGCGGCGCAAATTTATGGTGATTTTGTCTTATGCACGAGATGCGGATCGCCCATGGGGCCCCACTACATGTTTTTTCGCCCAGGCATTCCATCAATGACGTTTCTAATTGTCGAAGTTCTCTCAACGATAAAATAAAATAAAAATAAAAGAAATAAAATGGGCATATCAACAGATGGTTCAACACGAACTTCCCGTGAGGTCACCCATCAAGATCGCTTCTCGCCAAGCACGCTTAACTAAAGAGTTCTCGGATCTGTGTGCGGTCGCGTTCGAGGAGATTTGATGTTATGCTCATTGAACCCGTGCGTACAAAGGCTTCAAAATATAAATCGAGATACGGGTCCCGCGATGGGCCACGACACACCGGCATCATTCGCCCCATGAGATCTTTCTGATTAGGGTCATAATGGTGAATCAACGATCGTGGCGCCGGTTATGGTGATTTGCGGCGCCTCTACACGAGTCAATGACGCGCATGGCCCACGGCCGTGTTTTTCACAAGGCATCCCATTAACGACATTTTCGATCGTCGAAGTTCTCCGGTCACAAAAAATAAAATAAAAATAAAAGGAAATAAAATGGTCGACATCAACAGATGGTTCAACACGATGACTTCCTAAGAGGTCACCCATCATAAGATCGCTTCAAGCACGCTTAATCAAGAGTTCTGGGATCTAGTGTTGCGCGCGCCGGAGATTTGCAAATTGTGCTCATGGAACTCATACGCGTACGCTTCAAATAGCCAAAATCGAGATACAGACCCACCGATGCATCATGCTCATCGATGTCATGCGCCGAGATCTTTCCGGATCATAATGGCGAATCGATTAATCGCGGAGGTTATGGTAATTTTCGGCGGCCTCGCACGAGATGAATCAATAGCGGCCTTATGTCATGTTTTTCGCCCGAGGCATCCCATCAACCATATTTTCGAGTCGATCGAAGTTCTCCAGCCAACGATAAAATAAATAAAAAATGAAATAAAATGGGCACATCACAGATGGTTCAACACGATGACTTCAGAGGTCACCCATCATAAGATGTTTCACCAAGCACTTAATCAAGAGTTCTCATGATCTGTGGCGCGCGCTGCTTGAGATTTGCAAATTGTGCTCATGTGGAACCCGCCGGCAAAAGCTTCAATAGCCAAATCGTGATACGGGTCCCGCTAGATATGCACTCATCGCATCGCGCTACCGAGATCTTTCCGATTGGGTCATAATGAATGGACGATCGCGTGTGAAGTTATCATAATTTTCGGCGGTTTTCACAGAGACGGCGATCTCGCTGGGGCCCACGCCGTTTTTTCAATATGAGGCATCCCATCGATGACAATTTCGTAGTTGATCACCGAGTTCTCCAGCGTCGATGGTAAAATAAAAAAAAGGAAATAAAATGGGCGGCATCAACAGATTGTTCAACGTGACGACTTCCCACGAGGTCACCCATCATAAGATCGCTTCACCCAAGCACGTTTAATGAAGAGTTCTCATGTGATCTGGTGTGTGGTCACGCCCGGAGATTTACCGCAAATTATGCGCGCGAACCCGTGCCACGCTGGCTTCAAATAGCCAAATCGAGATACGGGTCCCGCCAGATGCACGCGCATCATCCGCGCGCCATGGAGATCTTTCCGATTGGGTCATAATGGAAAATCGGATGATCCGCGCGGTTATGGAGATTTTCGCGGCGCCTCGCACGATATGCGATGGGCCCACACTCGTTTTAGTCCGAGGCATCCCATCAATGACTTTTGGAGTCGATCAAGTTCTCCGGCCAAAGGTAAAATAAAAAAATAAAATAAAAAATAAAATGGGCAATCAACAGATGGTTCAACAGACTTCCTGTGAGGTCACCCATCATAGATCGCTCTCGCCCAAGCACGCTTAATCAAGAGTTCTCGCGTGATCCTCGAGATGCGCCTTCGCGGCTCATCACGCGTCATGCGCTTCCCGGGCGGAGATCTTTTTATTAGTCATAATGGTGAATCGAACAATCGCGGTGCGTGAAGTTATGGTGATTTCCGCGGCCTCCACACATCGAGATGAGTTAATTAGCCAGTCAACGTAAAAAAATAAAATAAAATAAATGAAATAAAATGGCCATAAAGATGGTTCAACACGACGATTTCCCAAGAGGTCACCCATCATAATCGCTTCGCCCAAGCACGCTTAATCAAGAGTTCTTGATCCTGTGCGGCCGCCCGCTAAAGATTTATCATAAATTATGCTCATGCGGAACCCGTTCGTGCTGCGGTATGGATTTGAAATAGCCAAAATCGGAGATAGTCCCACCATGTGCTCTGGCATCTATCGCGGCGCCCACGCGATCTTTCTTGGTTCATAATGGCGAATCGATGATCGCACGGTTATAATTTTCGCGGCCCCACACGAAGCGCAGATCAACCAGGACGGGCTCGGTTTTTCAAGATGAGGCATCCCATCGATGATTTTCGAGTCAATCACCGAAGTTCTGCCAATTAAAGTAAAATAAAATAAATGAAATAAAATGCGGCATAGATGGTTCAACACGATGACTTCAAGAGTGGTCACCCATCATAAGATCGCTCGCCAAGCACGCTTAATCAAGAGTTCTCATCTGTGTGTGCCGGCCGCTCCGCTATGAGATTTGCCGCAAATTGTGCTCATCCGAACTGTCTGCGTCGTAAGGCTCAAAATAGTCAAAATCGAGATACATTTCGGCTGAGCGCACTCATCTATGCGTCTCCCCGGAGATCTTTCCGGATTGGGGTCATAATGGCGAATATGATGATCATGCGTGAATTTATGGTGATTTCTGTGCGGCCTCCACATAAGACATGCGGATCAGCCCAGTGGTCCCCATGACTCATATTTTTCAGTCTGAGGCATCCCATCGATGACGTTTTTGGAGTCAATCATCGAGTTCTCCGGCATCAATGTTAAAATAAAATACAAAAAAAAGAAATAAAATGCACGACATCAACAGATGGTTCAACACGATGATTTTCTAAGAGGTCACCCATCATAAGATCGCTTCCTACCAAGCACGCTTAACCAAGAGTTCTGGGATCCGTGTGTGCGCGGCAACTAGAGATTAAATTGTGCTCACCGGAACCCATCCGTGCCGCGATAAAGCTTCGAAATAGTCAAAATTGGAGATATGATTCTCGCTAAATGTGCCTATGACTCATCTCGCATCGATGCCCCCGCAAGATCTTCCCGATTGTCATAATGGCAGGACGATCGCGCGAAGTTATGGTGATTTTCGCGGCTTCGCCACAGATGCGGATCGCCTCCATGGCTCATGTTTTTCGCCGAGCATCCCATCGATGACATTTTAGAGTCAATCATCGAAGTTCTCCCAAGGTTAAAATAAATAAAATAAAAGAAAATAAAATGGCGACATCAATGATGGTTCAACACGATGACTTCCCAAGAGGTCACCCATCATAAGTACTCTCTCCCAAACACGCTTAATCAAGAGTTCTCGATCTAGTGTGTCGGTGCGCGCGCATTGAGATTTTCTATAAATTTTTATGTAAACCCGGCCCACGCGTAAGGCTTCAAATTAGCCAAAATCGAGATACGGGTCCGAGATTTTACCGCCATCTATGTCATGCCTAAAGATCTTTCCGATTGGGATCATAATGGCAATGGACGATCGCAAGAAGTTATGGTGATTTCGCTCACACGACGATGATCACTGGGCTCAGTCCATATTTTTTCAACTGAGGCATCCCATCGACGACATTTTCGAATCATCGAAGTTCTCCGATCAACATTAAAATAAAATAAAATAAAAGGAAATATGACATCAACAGATGGTTCAACACGACTTTCCAGAGGTCACCCATCATAAGATCGCTCAAGCATGCTTAACTAAAGAGTTCATGGGATCTGTGTGCGGGCCGCGCTCCGGATCTTTATCGTAAATTGTGCTATGATAAGGATTCAAAATAGCCAAAGGATATACGTCCGCCAGATGCGCTATGCTCATCTGCATGGTGCTCTACCTAAGATCTTTCCGGGGATCATAATGGCGAATCGATGATCGCGGAAGTTATCATGATTTTCGCCGCACGAGACATGTGGAATCGGGCCCCATGGCTCATGTTTTTCATTCCGAGGCATCCCATCAACAACATTTTCAGAGTCGATCGTCGAGTTCTCCGATGTCAACGGTAAAATAAAATAAAAAAAAGGAAATAAAATGGGCAGCATCAAAGATGGTTCAACACAACGACTTCCCAGAGGTCACCCATCATAAGATCGCTTCAAGCACGCTTAACTTAAGAGTTCTCATGAACTAGGGCCGCGCGGCCGCTAGGAGATTTGCCACAAATTATGCTCATGTGGAACCCATCCGTGCCATTGTAAGGCTTTGAAATTGCCAAAATCAGAGATACATTTCCCACCAAATGCTCTACGACATCGGCTGCGCACCTCGTGGAGATCTTTTGGATTTCATAATGCAAATCAGATAATCGTGCAAGAAGTTATGGTGATTTTCATGCGGCCTTCACACGAGAAGCATGGATCAACCGCATGGGCCTCACGACTCATATTTTTCAGTCCGAGGCATCCCATCGACATTTTCGAGTCGATCATCGAAGTTCTGGCCATGGTAAAATAAAATAAAAATAAAAGGAAATAAAATGGGCGATCAACAGATGGTTCAACACAACTTCCTGTGAGGTCACCCATCATAAGATTGATCTCGCCAAGCACGCTTAACAAGAGTTCTCATGATCTGCGGGTGCGTCGCTCGAGAGATTTGCCGCAAATTGTGCTCATCTGAAACTTGTCCTTGCTGCGATAAAGCTTTGAAATAGCTGAAATCGAAGATACGGTCCCCGCAGATGCGCCATCGTCATATGCATTGCCAAGATCTTTCTGATTGGTCATAATGGCAATCGATCGTGCATGAAGTTATGAATTTTCGCGCCACCGCACGATGACGGACGACGCTGGGCCTCATCTCATATTTTTCAGTCCGAGGTATCCCATCGACGATGTTTTGAGTCGATCCGAAGTTCCTACGCCAATGGTAAAATAATAAAATAAAGGAAATAAATGGCATCAACAAATGGTTCAACATGACTTCCCAGAGGTCACCATCATAGATTTCTCTCGCCAAGCACGCATAACTAAAAGAGTTCTCGATCCGTGGTGGTGCTGCGCCATTGGAGATTTGCCGCAAATTCTTGAACCCGCCCATGCCGCTGTATGGTTTTGAAATAGCCGAATCGAGATACGATCCGCCATATGCGCGCCGCCATCTACACGCGCGGACCCAGGAGATCTTTCCGATTGGGATCATAATGGCAATGGATGATCGCGTGTGAAGTTATCATAATTTGCGCAACACGAGATGCGACCGCCTGGTCCCAAAGCTCGTGTTTTAGTCCGAGGCATCCATCATGACGTTTTGAGTCGATCATCGAGTTCTCCAAACATTAAAATAAAATAAATAAAAAATAAAATGGGCGCATCAACACATGGTTCAACGACGACTTCCCAAGAGGTCACCCATCATAGATCGCTCACCAAGCACGCTTAACTAAAGAGTTCTCATGAGATCCGTGGCCGTGCGTCGCCCGTTGGAGATTTTTCGCAAATTGAGCTCATCCGGAACCCGTTTGTGCCGCGGTAAGGTTTTGAAATAGCCAAAATCGGAGATACTGTCCCCAGATGCTCCCGTATCATCTGCGCTGCTCGGAGATCTTTCTGGATTGTCATAATGGTGAATCGATCGTGAAGTTATGGTGATTTGTGCGCTTCTCCACACGACGCGGATCACCACATGGGCACGGCTCATTTTTTCACCGAGGCATCCCATCAATGATGTTTTCGTTCAAGTTCTCCTCATCAAAGGTAAAATAAAATAAAATTAAAAGGAAATAAAATGGGCGGCATCAACAAATGGTTCAACACGACGACTTCCCAGGAGGTCACCCATCATAGTATTACTCTCGCCCAAGCGCACTTACTGAAGAGTTCTCATGTGATTTGGTGTGTTGGTGCTACCGTTGAGATTTCCGAACTATGCTCATGAACCGTCGCCACGGTAAGACTTCAACTAGCCAAAATGGAGATATGGTCTCACCAGATGCATGCGCAACCGCGATCATGCCCGCAGAGATCTTCCGATTGAGGTCATAATGGTGAATCGACGACGCGTGAAGTTATGGTGATTTCGTGGCCTTCGACGAGATGCGATCAGATATCGTACACCGAGGTATTCAATCGCGGATGGCTCCGATCTGTTTGCGCATTTTTCAGACGATCCCATCGATGACATTTTTTGAGTCGATCCGAAGTTCAATCAACGGTAAAATAAATAAAAAAATAAAAGGAAATAAATTATGATCAACAGATGGTTCAAAACGCGACTTCCTGAGGTCACCCATCATAAGATCGCTCGCCCAAGCATGCTTAACTGAAGAGTTATCATGGGATCCGTGCTTGTGCACGCGTTGGAGATTTGCAAATTGAGCTCATCCAACCCGTGTCCTGCAAGGCTTTGAAATAGCCAAAATCGATATACGGTCCCACGAGATGCGTGTGGCTCATCGCGCGCCTAGCCGCAGATCTTCCGATTGGGGTCATAATGGTGAATCAGACGATCGTGCATGAAGTTATGGTGATTTCCATGAGGCCTCCACACGAGATGCGCGGATCAGTCGAATGGGCCTCACAGCTCATGTTTTTCAGTCCTAGGCATCCCATCTACGACGTTTTCAAAGCCGATCATCATGTTCTCTGGTGTGAATGATAAAATAAAATAAAAATTAAAGGAAATAAAATGGGCGGCATCAATAGATTGTTTAACACGATGACTTCCCAGGAGGTCACCCATCATAAGACTTTTCCCAAGCACGCTTAATCAAGAGTTCTCATGATCTGTGTCGCGGCACTCGCCAGAGAGATTAACGCAAATTATGCTCACCCTAACCCGCCTACGCGAATATTCAAAATAGCCAAAATCGGAGATACGGTCCCAGATGCGTGACACATCGGCGGCCGTTCTCTGATAAGATTGGAGTCATAATGGAGAATCGAACGATCGTCCGTGAAGTTATGGTGATTTTCGCGGCCCGCACGATGCGCATCGCCAGGTGGCCCCACTATTCATGTTTTTCAAATCATCCATCGATGACCTTTTGAGTCGATCTCCGAAGTTATTAAGGCCAATAAAATAAAATAAAAAATAAAATTTGGTAGCATCAACAGATGGTTCAACACGATGACTTCCCGTGAGGTCACCCATCATAAGACGCTTCTCGCCAAGCACGCTTAATCAAGAGTTCTCATGATTTAGTGTGCGGTGCGCCACGCTCGCTAGAGATTAGCCACAAATTGTGCTCATCCAAAACCTGTCTATGCCGTAATGATTGAGCCAACGAGTATGGGTCCGCCGATGGACGGACCACCGCCGTGTCCACCAAGAGATCTTTCCATATTGGGGTCATAATGGAATCGGATGATCGATGCGTGAAGTTATGATTTTCATTTCCACACGATGCGCGACGCCAGCATGTATCGTGTTTTTCAGCCCCAGGCATCCCATCGATGACGTTTTCGGAGTTGATCACCAGTTTTAGTCCGGCATCCCATCACAACATTTTCGAGTCGATCCGTTCGCATCAACGATAAAATAAAATAAAAATAAATGAAAATAAAATGGGCGGCATCAATAGATGGTTCAACACGACCACTTCCCAAGAGGTCACCCATCATAGTACCGCTCAAGCACGCTTGACTAAAGAGTTCTCATGTGATCTGGTGTCTGTGGCGCCGCTGAAAGATTTGCACAATTATGTGCTTGTGGAACCCGTATGCACAAGGCTTCAGTCAAATTGGAGATACGAGTCTCGCTATATGCGCCTTTGACACATCTACGCGTCATGGGCCCCGCGGAGATATTTTTGGATTGGGGTCATAATGGCGAATCGGACGACCGTGCATGAAGTTAAGGTGATTTTCATGTGGGCTCCACACGAGATGCATGGATCAGCCCCTGGTCCCCACGGCTCATGTTTTTCAGTCCGAGGCATCCCATCGATCTCATTGTCGTAGTCAATCGCCGAGTTCTCTGGCATCAAAGATAAAATAAAATAAAAATAAAAGAAAATAAAAAGGGCGGCATCAGATGGTTCGCGACACTTCAGAGGTCACCCATCATAGATCGCTTCGCCAAGCACGCTTAATCAAGAGTTATCATGGGATCCGTGTGCGCGCCACACTCACTGGAGATTTTTTGCAAATTCTGCTCATGAGGGACCCGTTCGTGCTGCGGTTAAGCTTCGAACTAGCCGAAATTGGTGATACGTGTTTCGCTAGATACACCTGCGGCTCATCTACACCTCATGCTCCCCACAGAGATCTTTCTGGATTGGGGTCATAATGGTGAATCGGATGATTGTGTGTGAAGTTATCACGATTGCGGCCTTCGCATGACAGGCGCGGATCAACTGTGTGGGCCCACCGCTCATGTTTTTTAGTCCGAAGCATCCCATCGTCGACATTTTCGAAGTCGATCCCCGAGTTCTCCAGCATCAACGGTAAAATAAAATAAAAATAAAAATAAATAAAATGGGTGGCATCAACAGATTGTTCAACACGATGACTTCCCACGAGGTCACCCATCATAAGGTTCTCACCCAAGCACATAATCAAGAGTTCTCGGATCTGGTGTCGGCCTTCCGAGATTTGAAAATTGTTCTCAGCGGAACCCGTCGCACCGCTAAGGCTTCAAAAATAAGAGATACGCCCCGCTAGATGCCGCTTTGACATATTCGGTCGCAAGTTATGGTGATTTTGCGCGCACGAAACGAGATCAACCGTGGTGCGGGCTCATTTTTCAGTCCGAGGCATCCCATCGACGACATTTTCGGAGTCAATTTCCGAGTTCTCCAGTGTCAACGATAAAATAAAATAAAAATAAAAGAAAATAAAATGGGTGGAATCAACAGATGGTTCAACATGACGACTTTCCAAGAGGTCACCAATCATAGTACTGCTCTTGCCCAAGCACGCTTAACTAAAGAGTTCTCATGTGATCTGCCGTGGGTCGCCACTGGAGATTTGTAGTAAATTGTGCTCATGTGAACCCCGCATAAGGCTTCAAATATCAAAATCGAGATGTCCCGCATTCTCGACATCTCGATCATGCTAAGATCTCTCCAGATTAGGATCATAATGGCGAATCGGACGATCGTGCACAAAGTTATGGTGATTTCCATGCGGCCTCTGCACGAGATGCGAGGATCAACGGTGTGGGCCCCATGACTCATGTTTTTAAGTCTGAGGTATCTCATCGATGACATTTTCAGAGTCGAATTTCGAGTTCTCTAGCTTCAATGGTAAAACAAAATAAAAATAAAAGCAAATAAAATAGGTGGAATCAACAGATGGTTCAACACACCGACTTCCTAGAAGGTCACCCATCATAGTACTGCTCTCGCCCAAGCACGCTTAGTTGAAGAGTTCTTATATGATCTGGTGTGCTAGTGCATGCGGTCGCGCCCACTAGAGATTTGCAGCAGATTGTGCTCATGAGGAACTCGTCCGTGCCACGGTAAAGCTTCAAACTAACCAAAAATGGAGATACAGGTTTCACCGGATGCGCTTGCGGCACATCTAGGTGTCGTGCATTCTACGGAGATCTTTCTAGATTAGGGTCATAATGGCGAATCGGATGATCGTGCACAAAATTATGGTGATTTCCATGCGGCCTTCGTATGAGACATGCAGATCAGCCGCGTGGGCCACATGGCTCATATTTTTCAATCCGAGGTATCCAATCGATGATATTTTCAGAGTCGATCACCGAGTTCTCTGGCGTTAACGGTAAAATAAAATAAAAATAAAAGGAAATAAAATGGGTGGCATCAACAGATATTTCAACACAACGACTTCCCAGGAGGTCACCCATCATAGTATTGCTCTCACCCAAGCATGCTTAACTGAAGAGTTCTCATAGGATCTGGTGTGCTGGTGCGGCTGCGCCCCCTAGAGATTTGTCGCAAATTATGCTCATGTGAAATCCGTTCATTCCGTGGTAAGGCTTCGAACTAGCCGAAATCGGAGATAGGGCACATCTACGGATTGTGCGCCCTGCGAAATCTTTCCGGATTGGGATCATAATGGCGAATCGGATGATCGTGCATGAAGTTATGGTGATTTCCATGCGGCCTGGTGTGCTGGAGCGGTCACGCTCGCTAAAGATTTGTCGCAAATTGTGCTCATGCGGAACCCGTCCGTGCCACGGTAAAGCTTTGAAATAGCCGAAATCGGAGATACAAGTCCGCTAGATCCACATGTGGTGCATCTGCGCGTCGTGCACATCACGGAGATCTTTCCGGATTGGGGTAATAATAGAGAATCGGACAATCGTGCGGTTATGATAATTTCTGTGCGGCCTTCCCACGAGAAGCGTGGATCAACCACGTGGGCCCCCAGGGCTCATGTTTTTCAGTCCGAGGCATCCCATCGATGACATTTTCAGAGTCGATCTCCGAATTCTGCAGCGTGGTAAAATAAAATTAAAACAATGAAATAAAATAGGCGTCATCAACAGATGATTTAACAGGACGACTTCCTAGGAGGTCACCCATCATAGTACTGCTCTCGCCTAAGCACGCTTAACTGAAGAGTTCTCATGTTCGATCGCGTCCGCTAGAGATTTGCCGTAAATTGTGCTCATGCGTAATTTGTACATGCCGCAATAAGACTTCGAAATTGGAGATACGGGTCCCTTCAGATGCACTTACGACACATCTGCATGTCATGCACCCCGCGAAAATCTTTCCGGATTGAGGTCATAATGGCGAATCGAACGATTGTGCGCAAAGTTATGATGATTTTCGTGCGGCCTCCATACGAGATGCACGGGAGTGGGCCCCACAGCTTGTATTTTTTAGTCCGAGGCATCCCATCGATGACGTTTTCGGAGTCGATCACTGAGTACTCCGACATCAACGGTAAAATAAAATAAAAATAAAAGGAAATAAAATGACGAGCATCAACAGATGGTTCAAGATAATGACTTCCCAAGAGATCACCCATCATAGTAGTGCTCTTGCCCAAGCATGCTTAACTGAAGAGTTCTTATGGGATCTGGTGTGCTGCTGCGGTCGCGCCATCTGGAGATTTTTTGCAAATTGTGCTCATGCGGAGTGGTTCATGCTGCGGTAAGGCTTCAAAATAGCCGAAATCGGAGATAGTCCTGTTAGATATGTTTGTGGCTCATCTACGCGTGGTTCCCCTCGCGAAGATCTTTCCAGATTGGGGTAATAATGGCAAATCGGACGATCGTGCATTAAGATATGGCGATTTCCGTGGGCCTCCACACGAGATACGCGGATCAGTCGCGTGGGCCCAACAACTCGTGTTTTTCAGTTCGAGGCATCTAATCGACAACGTTTTCGGAGTCGATCGTCGAGTTCTCCGGCATCAACTGTAAAATTAAATAAAAATTGAAGGAAATAAAATGTGCGGCATCAACAGATGGTTCAACTCGACGACTTCTCAAGAGGTCACTCATCATAGTATTGCTCTCGCCCAAGTATGCTTAACTGAAGAGTTCTTATGGGATCTGGTGTGATGGTGCGGTCGCACCCGCTAGAGATTTGTCACAAATTGTGCTCATGCGGAACCCGTCTATGTCGCGGTAAGGTTTCAAAATAGCCAAAATCAAAGATACGGGTCCCGCCAGATGCGCCTGCAGCTCATCTGAGTGTCGTGTGCCCCGTAGAGATTTTTCTGGATTGTAGTCATAATGGCGAATCGGACGATCGTGCACGAAGTTATTGAGATTTTCATGTGGCCTCTGCACGAGATGCATGGATTAGCTGCGTGGGCCTCACGACTCCTATTTTTCAGTCCGAGGCATCCCATAGATGACTTTTTCGGAGTCGATCGCCGAGTTCTGCGTCGTTAACGGTAAAATAAAATAAAAATAAAAGGTAATAAAATGGGCGGCATCAATAGATTGTTCAACATGACGACTTCCTAGGAGGTCACCTATCATAATACTGCTCTCACCCAAGCGAGCTTAATTGAAGAGTTCTCATGGGATCTGGTGTGCTGGTGTGGTCGCGCTAGAGATTTTTCGCAAATTGTGCTCATGCAGAACCTGTCCGTGCAGTGGTAGGGCTTCAAAATAGCCGAAATCGAAGATAAGGGCCCCGCAAGATGCACCTGTGGCACGTCTGCACGTCGTGGGCTCTGCGGAGATCTTTCCGGATTGAGGTCATAATGGCGAATCGGATGATTGTGCAAAGTGATGGAGATTTTTGTGCGGCCTCTACATGAGACCTGTGGATCAGTCGTGTGGGCCCCATGAGGAGGCATCCTATCAACGAAATTTTCGGAGTCGATCGTCAAGTTCTCCGGTGTCAACGGTTAAATAAAATAAAAATAAAATGAAATAAAATAAGCGGCATCAACAGATGGTTAAACACGACGACCTCCCAAGAGGTCACCATTCATAGTACTGTTCTCTCCTTAGCACGCTTAATTGAAGAGTTCACATGGGATATGGTGTGCTGGTGCGGTCGCCACCGCTAGAGATTTGCTGCAAATTGGGCTCATGCAGAACCCTTCCTTGCCGCAGTAAGGCTTCAAAATAGCCGAAATCGGAGATATGTGTCTTGCCTGATACGCCTACAGCTCATCTATGTGTTGTGTGCTCCGCAAAGATCTTTCGGATTGAGACATAATGGCGAATCGGACGATCGTGCGCGAAGTTATGGTGATTTCCGTGCGGCTTCCACACGAGACGTGCAGATCAGTAGAGTGGGCCCCACGACTCATGTTTTTCAGTCCGAGACATCCCAATGACAACGTTTTCGGAGTCGATTGCCGAGATCTCTAGCATCAATAGTAAAATAAAAATAATAAAAGGAAATAAAATAGGCATCATCAACAGATGGTTCAACATGATGACTTCCCAGGAGGTCACCCATCAAAATATCTTGCTCTTGAAACACATAGCGAAGAGTTTCATGGGATGCGGTGTCTTTGGCGATTCGCCCGAAGATTTTTCATAAATTTTTCTTATCGTACCATTAAAGGCTTAATAGCGAAATTGGAGATACCTACGGCACATCTGCGCGTCGTGCGCCCTACGAAGATCTTTTCGGATTGGGGTCATAATGGTGAATCGGACGATCATGCTCGAAGTTATGGCGATTTTTGTGCGGCCTCCACATGAGATGCGCGGATCAGTAGAGTGGGCCCCACGGCTCATTTTTTTCAGACGAAGGCATCCCATCGACAATATTTTTCAGAGTTGATCACCGAGTTCTACGACGTCAATGGTAAAATAAATTAAAAATAAAAGGAAATAAAATGGGCGGCACCAATAGATGGTTCAACACAACTTCCCAGGAGGTCACCCATCATACTGCCACGCCTAAGCTCGTTTAACTGAAGAGTTCTCATGGGATCTAGTTTGCTAGTGCGGTCGCGCTCGCTAGAGATTTGCTGCAAATTGTGCTCATCCAGAACTCATCCGTGTCGCGATAAGGCTTCGAACAAGCCTAAATCGGAGATCGAGTCCCGCTAGGTGCACCTATGGCTCATAATGGCGAATCAGATGATCATAGTCGTGCGCCCCGTGCAAATCTTTCTGGATTGGGCTCATAATGGAAAATCAGATGATCATGCGTGAAGTTATGAAAATTTCCGTGTAGCCTCTACACGAGACATGCGGATAAGCCACGTGGGCCCCACGACACATTTTTCAATTTGAGGCATCCCATCAATGAAATTTTCGGAGTTGATTTTGGCGTTCTCAGGCATCAACAGTAAAATACAAAAAAAATAAAAGAAAATAAAATGGGTGGAATGAACATATGGTTCAACACGACGACTTATCAGGAGGTCACCCATCATAGTACAGCTCTCGCCCAAGCACGCTTGACTGAAGAGTTCTCATGAGATCTGGTGTGCTAGTGCGGTTGCTCCCGTTGGAGATTTACAGCAAATTGTGCTTATGCGAGACCCATCCATTCCGCGGTAAGGCTTCTAAATAGCTGAAATCGGAGATACGAGTTCTGTCAAATGCTCCTGTGGCTCATCTGTGTCGTGCGCCCCTCGAAGATCTTTCTGGATTGGGGTCATAATGGTGAATCAGACGATAACGCACAAAGTTATGGTGATTTTCGTGCATCCTCCACACTAGACGCACGAATTAGCCTAGTGGGCCCCATTTCGTGTTTGTCGATGAGGCATCCCATCATGTGAATTAGAATTCGATCGTTCTTCGCGTCAATGTTAAAATAAAATACAAATAAAAGGAAATAAAATGCACGACATCAATAGATGGTTTAACACGATGATTTCCCAGGAGGTCACCCATCATAGTAGTGCTCTCGCCCAAGCACGATTAACTGAAGAGTTCTCATGGGATCTTGTGTGCAGGTGCGGTCGCGCCCGCTAGAGATATGCCGTAAATTGTGCTCATGTGGAACCCGTCCGTACCACGGCAAGGATTCAAAATAGCTGAAATCGGAGATGCGGGTCATGCTAGATGCGCCTGCGGCACATCTGTGCATCGTGCGCCTCGTGGAGATCTTTCCGGATTGGGGTCATAATGGAGAATCGGACGATCGTGAGCGAAGTCATGGCGATTTTCGTGCGACCTCACGAAGCCTTCAGATCAACCCGGTGCATCGTGTTTTCAGAGGCATCCCATCGATGACATTTTTGAAGTCCATCGTCGAGTTTTGCGGCATCAACGGTAAAATAAAATAAAAATAAAAGAAAATAAAATGAGCATTATAAATAGATGGTTTAACATGACGACTTCCAGGATGTCACCCATCATCCTCTCATCGACGATATTTTCGAGTTCTCTAGCGTTAATGATATAATAAAATAAATATAAAAGGAAATAAAATGGGCGGAATCAACAGATGGTTCAACACGATGACTTCCCAAGAGGTCACCCATCATAGTACTACTCTCGCCAAGCACGCTTAACTGAAGAGTTCTCATGTGATCTATTTTGTTGGTGCAGTCACGCTCGTTGGACATTTGCAGCAATTTATGCTCATGTAGAACCCATCCATGTCGCGGTAAGGCTTCAAACTAGCCAAAAATGGAGATACGTGTCTCACCAGATGCATCTGCAGCACATCTATGCATCGTGCGCCCCACAGAGATCTTTCAGGATTGGGGTCATAATGGCGAATTAGACAATTGTGCGTGAAGTTATGGTGATTTTCGTGTGGCCTATGCACGAGACGAGGAGATTAGCCGTGTGGGCCGCACAGCTAGTGTTTTTCAATTTGAGGCATCAAATCGATGATGTTTTCGGAGTCGATGATCGAGTTCTCCGGCGTCAACTATAAAATAAAATAAAATAAATGGAAATAAAATGGGCGGCATCAACAGTTGGTTCAACATGATGACTTCCAAGGAGGCCACCCATCATAGTACTGCTCTTGCCCAATCACGCTTAACTGGAAGAGTTCTCATGGGATAAGGTGTGCTGGTGCGATCGTGTCTGTTGGAGATTTGACACAAATTGTGCTCATCCGGAACCAGTTCGTGCCACGATAAGGCTTAAAAATAGCTGAAATCAGATATATGGGTCCCGCCAGATAGGCCTGCGGCACATCTGTGCATCATGCGCCCCGCGAAGATCTTTCTGGATTGAGGTCATAATGGCGAATCGGACGATCGTGCGCAAAGTTATGGTGATTTTTGTGCTGCCTATGCACGAGTCAGCACGGATCAACCACGTGGGCCCCACTACACGTATTTTTCAGTCATAGGCATTCCATCAATGATGTTTTTGCAGTCGATTGATGAGTTCTCTGGTGTAAACGGTAAAATAAAATAAAAATAAAAGGAAATAAAATGGGCGATATCAACAGATGGTTCAACATGACGACTTCCCAGGAGGTCACCAATAATAGTACTGCTCTCGCCCAAGCACGCTTAACTGAAGAGTTCTCATGGGATCTAGTGTGCTCGTGGTGCCTGTTGGAAATTTGGCAAATTATGCTCATTCAGAAACCGTCCGTGCCACGGTAAGACTTCAAAATAGCTGAAATCGGAGATAAGGATCCCGCCAGATGGGCCTACGACACATCTGCGCATCATTCGCCCCATGAAGATCTTTCTAGATTAGGGTCATAATGGTGAATCGAACGATCGTGCGCAAAGTTATGGTGATTTTCGTGCGGCCTCTGCATGATTCGCGCAGATCAGCCGCATGGGCCACACGGCTCGTGTTTTTCAGTCCAAGGCATTCCATTAATGACATTTTCATAGTCGATCGCCGAGTTCTCCGTCAGTAAAATAAAATAAAAATAAAAGGAAATAAAATAGGCGACATCAATAGATGGTTCAACACAACGACTTTCTAAGAGGTCACCCATCATAGTACTACTCTCGCTCAAGCACGCTTAACTAAAGAGTTCTCATGGGATCTAGTGTGTTGGTGCGGTCGCTCCCGCTGGAGATTTGCCACAAATTGTGCTCATGCAAAACTTGTACGTGCCACAGTAAGGCTTCCAAATAGACGAAATCAGATCTGGACCCGCCCGGATGTACTGCGGCTCATGGATCGTCGTCGCTGGAGATCTTTCCGGTTGGGGTCATCATGGCGAATCGATCGTGCATGAGGTTATGGCAAGCTGCGGCCTCCATACGAGATACCTGATCGATGGCGTAGGCCTTACGTGTTTTTCGTCAGGCATCCCGTCAATGGCGTTTTTAGTCGATTGCGAGTTCTCTCGGCGATAAAATGAAATAAAAAATGAAATAAATGAGTGACATCCACAAATGGTTCAACACGATGACTTCCTAGGATGTCACCCATCATAGTATTGCTCTCGCCTAAGCATGCTTAACTGAAGGGTTCTCATGGGATCTGGTGTGCTGGTGCGAACGCGCCCGTTTGAGATTTTTTGCAAATTATGCTCATGTGGAACCCGTCTGTGCCGCGGTGAAGCTTCGAACAAGCCGAAATTGGTGATATGTGTCCTGTTAGATATGCCTACGACTCATCTGCGCGTCGTGCGCCCCACTGAGATCTTTCCAGATTGGGGTCATAACGGTGAATCGGACGATCGTGTGCGAAGTTATCATAATTTTTGTGCGGCTTTCACAGGAGATGCGCTGGATCGTGTGGCCCATCTCATGTTTTCAATCGAGGCATCCCATCGATGACAATTTACTGATTGATCGAGTTCTCAACATCAATGGTAAAATAAAATAAAATAAGTAAATAAAATGGGCGACATCAACAGATTGTTCAACGCGATGACTTCCCACGAGGTGACCCATCATAGTACTGCTCTCACCCAAGCACGCTTAACTGAAGAGTTCTCATGTGATCTGGTGTGCTGGTGTGGTCACGCCCGCTAGACATTTTTCGCAAATTGTGCTCATGCGGAACCCGTATGTGTCATGCTAAGGCTTCGAAAAAGCCGAAAACGGAGATACGGGTCACTCTAGATGCCCGTTTGACACATTTGCGCGTCGTGCACCCCACGGAGATCTTTCCAGATTGGGATCATAATGGCGAATCGGACGATCAAGGGAGAAGTTATGGTGATTTTGCGGCCTCACACGAGATCGTGGATCATTCGTGGCGACATCGTGTTTTCGATTCAAGGCATCACATCGGCATTTTTGTCGATTTATGAGTTATGGCGATGGTAAAATAAAATAAAAATAAATGAAAATAAAATGGGTATCAACAGATGGTTCAACAGACTTCCCAAGAGGTCACCCATCATAGTATTGCTCGCTTGCAGCTTAATTGAAGAGTTCTCATGTGATATGGTGTGCTGGTGTGTGCGGTTGCGCCCGCTGGAGTGTTGCAGCAAATTGTGCTCATGCGGAACCCATTCGTGTCCGGTAAGACTTCAAACTAGCCGAAAATGGAGATACAGGTTTCACCAGATGCGCCTGCGGAACATCTGGGTGTCATGCGCCCCGCGGAGATCTTTCCGGATTAGGGTCATAATGATGAATCAGACGATCATGCGCAAAATTATGGTGATTTTCATGCGGACTCCGTACGAGATGCGTGAATCAGCCGCGTGGGCCGCACGACTCATGTTTTTCATTCCGAGGCATCCAATCGATGACGTTTTCAGAGTCGATCACCGAGTTCTCTGGCGTCAACGGTAAAATAAAAGAAAAATAAAAAGAAATAAAATGAGCGACATCAACAGATTGTTCAACACGATGACTTCCCAGGAGGTCACACATCATATTGTCGCCAAGCTCAGCTTAAGCGAAGAGTTCTCATAGGATGCAGTGCGTGCGCCGCTGAGATCTATCGCAAATTATGCTCATGCGGAACCCGTCCATGCCTCGGTAAGGCTTGAACTACAAAATCACGGGTCCCGAAATGCCCCTGACACATCGCCGTGCACCACGGGTAAATCTTTCTGATTGGGATCATAATGGGGAATCGGACGATTGTGCATGAAGTTATGGTGATTTCCATGCGGCCTCCGCATGAGATGTCGCGATCGACCCACGTCGCCCCCTCATGTTTTTTCGATGCGAGGCATCATCGATGACATTTTCACAGCCGATTTCCGAGTTCTTCGGCGTCAACGGTAAAATCAAATAAAAATAAAACGAAATAAAATGCGGCATCAGAGATGGTTCAACACGATGACTTCCTGTGGTCACCCATCAAATCGCTCTCGCCCAATCATGCTTAATTGAAGAGTTCTCATGTGATCTGGTGTGCTGGTGCGGTCGCACTCGTTGATTTGCAGCAAATTATGCTCATATAGAACCCATCAGTGTTGTGGTAAGGCTTCGAACTAGCCGAAAATGGAGATATGGGCCTCTCTAGATTCACCTACAGCACATTTGCGCGTCACGTGCCCTGCAAAGATCTTTCCGAATGGGGTCATAATGACGAATCGAACGATCATGCGCGAAGTTATGGTGATTTCCGGGCAGCCTCCGCACGACACGCACGGATCAACCGTGTGGGGCCGCACATCTAGTGTTTTTCAATCTGAGGCATCCAATCGATGACGTTTTCAAAGTCAATCCCGAGTTCTCCAGCGACAATGGTAAAATAAAATAAAAATGAAAGGAAATAAAATGGGTGGTATCAACAATTGATTCAACACGATGATTTCCCAGGAGGTCACCCATCAAAGTACTCCTCTCTCCCAAGCACAATTAACAAAAGAGTTCTCATGGGATCTGGTGTGCTGGTGCGGTCGTGCCTATTGGAGATTTGATGCAAATTATGCTCATGCGGAACCCGTTCGTGCCACGGTAAGGCTTCAAAATAGCCGAAATGGGAGATACAGGTCACGCTAGATGAGCCAGCGGCACATCTAATCATCATGCGCCCCGCGGAGATCTTTCCGGATTGGGGTAATAATGGCGAATCGGACGATCGTGCATGACGTTATGGCGATTTCATGCGGCTTGCACACGAGACGTGTGGATCAATCGAGTGGGCCCCCCGGCTCATGTTTTTCAGTCTGAGGCATCCCATCGATGAAATTTTTGGAGTCAATCACCGAGTTCTCCAGCATCAACGGTAAAATAAAAAAAGGAAATAAAATAGCATCAACAGATGGTTCAACATGACTACTTCCCAGGAGGTCACCCATCATAGTACCCGGCTCTCTCAAGAACACTTAATTGAAGAGTTCTCATGAGATCTGGTCTGCTGGTGCGGTCGTTGGAGATTTGACAAAAATTGTGCTCATACGGAACCCGTCCGTGCCACGGTAAGGCTTTGAAATAGCCGAAATGGGAGATACGGGTCCTGCTAGATGGGCCTGCGGCATATCTACTCGTAATGCGCCCCGCGAAGATCTTTTTGGATTGGGGTCATCATGGAGAATCGGACGATCGTGCGTGAAGTTATGGCGATTTCCGTGCGGCTTACACACGAGACGTGCAGATCAGTCGAGTGGGCCCCACGGCTCGTGTTTTTCAGTCTGAGGCATCCCATCGACGACATTTTTGGAATCGATCGCCGAGTTCTCCGGCATCAATGGTAAAATAAAAAAAATAAAAGGAAATAAAATAGGCAGCATCAACAAATGGTTCAAAACGACGAGTTCCGAGGAGATCACCCATCATATTAATGCTCTCACCCAAGCACACTTAACTGAGAGTTATCATGACATCTGGTATTCTATTGCGGTCGCACCCGCTAAAGATTTCCAAAATTGCGATCATGCAAAACTCATCTTTGCCACGGTAAGACTTCAAAATAGCCAAAATCGGAGATACGGGCCCTGCTAGATGCGCCTGCTGCTCATCTACGCGTCGTGGCCCCCGGAGATCTTTCGGGATTGGGGTCTTAATGGCGAATCGAACGATCGCGCGTGAAGTTATGACAATTTTCATGCGGCTTGCACACGAGGTGCACGAATTAGCCGCGTGGGCCCCATGTCACGTGTTTTTCAGTCCGACGCATCTAATCGACGACATTTTCGGAGTCGATCGCCGAGTTCTTCGACATTAACTGTAAAATAAAATAAAAATAGCAGGAAATAAAATGGGCAGCATCAACAGATGGTTCAACATGATGATTTCGTAAGAGATCACCCATCATCATGTTCGCCAAGCATGCTAAAGCGAAGAGTTCTCATGGGATCGGTGTCTTTGGCGCGTGCCGAGATTTGGTAATTATATCTGAACCGTCATGTCGCGGTAAGGCTTCGAAATAGCCAAAATTGGAGATACCGGTCCAGCCATATGCACCTACGGCTCATCTACACATGCACCTCACGGAGATCTTTCCGGATTGGGGTCATAATGGCGAAACGGATGATCGCGCATGAAGTTATGGCGATTTCCATACGGCTCGTGTTTTTTAGTATGAGGCATCCCAACGACAATGTTTTCGGAGTCGATCACCGAGTTCTACAATGTCAATGGTAAAATAAAATAAAAATAAAAGAAAATAGAATGAGCGGCATCAACAGATGGTTAAACACGATGACTTCCTAAGAGATCACCCATCATAGTACTGTTCTCTCCCAAGCACGCTTAGCTGGAAAGTTCTCATGGGATCTGGTGTGCTGGTGCGGTCGCCCACACTGGAGATTTGCCGCATATTGTGCTCTTGCGGAACCCGTCCGTGCCATGATAAAGCTTCGAAATAGCCGAAATGGAGATCATCCGGATGTTATATGGCTCATCTGCGGCGTCTCGAGATCTTTCCTTTCATTGGGGTCATAATGGTGAATCGAACTATCGCGCGCGAAGTTATGGCAATTTTCGTGCGGCCTCCACACGAGGCACGCAGATCAGTCAAGTGGGCCCCACGGCTCGTGTTTTTTAGTCCAAGGCATCCCATCGACGACATTTTCAGAGTCGATCGCTGACTTCTCCGGCATCAACGGTAAAATAAAAAAATAAAAAGAAATAAAATGGGCGGCATCAAAAGATGGTTCAACACGATGATTTCCCAGGAGGTCACCCATCATAGTGCTGCTCTCGCCCAAGCACGCTTAAATGAAGAGTTCTCATGTGACCTGGTGTGCTGGTGCGGTCGCGTCCGCTGGTGATTTTCCATAAATTATGCTCATGCGGAACCCGTCCGTGCCGCGATAAGGTTTCAAAATCAAAGATCGTGTCCCTAGATGCGCTGGCGATCTGCATCATGCCCGCGAGATTTTTCTGGATTGGGGTCATAATGGCGAATCGGACGATCAAGGGAGAAGTTATGGTGATTTTCGTGCGGCCTCCGCACGAGACGCGCGGATCAGCCTCGTGAGCTGCACGGCTCGTGTTTGTCAATCCGAGGCATCCCATCGATGACATTTTCGGAGTCGATCACTGAGTTCTCTGGTGTCAATTGTAAAATAAAATAAAAATAAAATAAAATAAAATGGGCGGCACCAATTGACCGTTCAACACAATGACTTCCTAGGAGGTCACCCATCATAGTACTGCTCTTGTCCAAGCTCGTTTAACTAAGAGTTCTCATGGGATCTAGTGTGCTGGTGCAGTCACGCCCGCTGGAGATCTGCCACAAATTATGCTCATGTGGAACCTTTCCGTGCTGCGATAAAGCTTCGAAATAGCCAAAATTGGAGATACGAGTCCCTCCAGATGTGCCTTTGGCAGATCTACACATTGTGCACCCCGTGAAGATCTTTTCGGATTGGGGTCATAATGACGAATCAGACGATTTTTGTGCAACCTTAGCACGAGACGTGCAGATCAACTGCATGGGCCCCATGGCTCATGTTTTCCAGTCTGAGGAATCACATCGACGACGTTTTCGGAGTCGATCGTAGAGTTCTCCGGCATCAATGGTAAAATAAAATAAAATTAAAAGAAAATAAAATGGGCAGCATCAACAGATGGTTAAACTCGATGACTTTCGAGGAGGTCACCCATGATAGTACTACTCTCGTCCAAACACGCATAACTTAAGATTTCTCATGGGACCTGGTGTGCTAGTGGTCGCCCCTGCTAGAAATTTGCCACAAATTGTGCTCATGATGACCCCGTACGTGCCGCGGTAAGGCTTCGAATTCTCCGACATCTACTATAAAATAAAAAATAAATAAAAGGAATTAAAATGGGCGACATCAACAGATTGTTCAACACGATGACTTCCCAAAAGGTCACCCATCATAGTACTGCTCTCGCCCAATCACGCTTAATTGAAGAGTTCTCATAGGATCTTGTGTGCTGGTGCGGTCGCGCCTGATGGAGAGCCACAAATTGCTCATGCGAACTTCGTCAGGTACCCGCGGTAGGCTTGAAATAGCCAATTTCGGTGATACGGGTCCCGCTAGATGTGTATGCAGCACATCTGCGCGTCGTGCGCCCCGCGGAGATCTTTCTAGATTGGGGTCATGTTGGCGAATCGGAAGATCGTGCATGAAGTTATGGCGATTTTCTTGTGGTCTCCACACGAGACACGCGGATCAGCCACGTGGGTCGTACGACTCATGTTTTTCAGTCCGAGGCATCCCATCGATGACGTTTTCGGAGTCGATCTCCGAGTTCTCTGGCATCAACGGTAAAATTAAATAAAAATAAATGGAAATAAAATGGGCGGCATCAACAGATGGTTCAACAAGATGACTTCCGAAGAGGTCACCCATCATAATACTGCTCTCGCCCAAGCAAGCATAACTGAAGAGTTCTCATAGGATCTGGTGTGCGGGCGAGGTCGCGCCCGCTGGAGATTTGCCGAAAATTGTGCTCATGCCTTCGTCGATGCGGTAAGGATTCTAAATAGTCAGTGAATGGGCCCAGATGCGCACTTCTCATCGCACGTCGTGCGAGATCTTTTCAAATTGGGGTCATAATGGTGAATCGGACGATCGTGCGTGAAGTTATGATGATTTATGTGCGACCTCCACATGAGATGCGCAGATCAATTGCATGGGCCGCACGGCTTGTGTTTTTCAGTCCGAGGCATCCCATCTATGACATTTTCGGAGACGATCGCTGAGTTCTCCGACGTCAACGATAAAATAAAATAAAAATAAAAGGAAATAAAATGGACATCATCAATAGATGATTTAACACGATGACTTTCCAAAATGTAACCCATCATAGTACTGCTCTCGCCCAAGCACACTTAACATTGAATTAAGTTGTCACATTGTAGCGCAATTGGATCCGCTATTTAAGTTGTCACATTGTAGCGCTGCATTAGCGGCGGTGCTATGCGCTTTCTCCCTGTCCGTTGAATAAAGGATCGGACAACTAAGGTTAAATACGCAGTTCTAAAGTGGTTAAATCGACGGATCTTACATGTTTTAATCACGGTCGTCCATCCAAAACACGTGGATGGATGACCCATGATTCTTCCCTAAGATCGCCTGTAGGAGATGGCCACCGTCCATCTTCCATGGCAAGATCTAAGCTCGATTGAGCTCATATTGATCTCAAATTCAACCCATACCACCACCATGCAAGGGAGATCACATCTAACGGCTGAAATCTCATGAGATAAAACTTCACTTCACAAAGGACCAGACCATGGCTAGATTGAGCTTTGTTTAATGGCTTGCCTCACCGGAGGCTATCAACGACACTCGATTCCTTTGGAGAAGCTTTGTCTAGTGGAGATGAAGCTTTGTTAAAGTTTGGAGGTGTTGAAATTGGGCAGATCCTTCTAGAGGCCAACTCCACATTCAACTCCTTGTGGCTTTGATCGAAGTGTACCTCCCTTGCCTTTGGATCTTGGGAAAAGGTTTGGGTGAACTCGATTGAGTTCCCTGATGGGGCTTGTAAAGTTAATTGGCTTGGGATTGAGTATGGAGTAAGTGGGATTTAAAGTGGTGCTCCCCTATTTTTAGCCTAAGAAAACTGAGAGAAGGAGAATTCTAACTTACTATAAGAAGCTTGGGAAGTCTAGCAATGGCTTGCTCTGAGTTCCTATGTTTCAATCGAATGGGGCCGAATGAATTTCAAGTGAAATTAGGGGGAGTACATCTCCCCCTAGAGCAATCGGAAGGTCGAGCCTTCTCTTGCCATTTTGATCTAATTGAGCTCCTTGACTGGGTTTGTTAGGCCGTTTGATGTGTCATTACATTCAATTTGGCCAGAGGGAGGTAGTGGAAGAGTGTCATGTTCTTGAAATGGGTGGAGGAATGATTCCCATGTGGCCATGTTCCAACAAGTGGTCGATTTTGACCTTAGGCTAGGTTGGGCTGATCCAAACCCATTGAGTTAGCTGCACTACACTCACTAATGTCCACTTGGTCCACTAGGAGTGTACCAAGTGGTCATGAATTTGACCAAGTTTCATGTGAATTTGGCCAAAATTTACCCTATGGCCTAGGGGTAAAATGATCATTTGGCATTGATTTCAATTTGGGTATGTTTGATATGTTTGAAAAATTAAATTTATTGGTGTGTATGTAAATTCTCCTAAATTTAATAAAGAATCCATTTTGTAGAATATTACTTCTTCTTTATCTTTAACAAATTTCTTGTATTAGGTAGCATTTTCTAAGAAGATTTGCATACATATCACTTAATTCTTATGAACACAAAAGGTTGATATTTACTTATGTATTCTTTATCAGTTAGTTTGGTATGCTTGATCTAGAAAACTAATAAAAACTAAATAATAATAACCAAACTAATAAACTAAATAACTAATAAACTATTAACTAACTAACTAATAATAATAAAACCAAACTAAAAGATAAAGAGTACAAAGTTAATTCGAGTACGTTTGAAAAACTTGTCACTCATTGATTATTATCACAAACTTTTTCTCTGATTTGGAGTTGGTTTGATATGATTTGGCTCATGTTGACCCATTAAGGTCAAAATGGGTCAACTTGGGTCAAGTTGACCAATTGGTCAAATTAGGTCAAACGAAAGGTTGGGTCAAGTTCATATGACTATTTTAAATGTTTTAGTAGCTTTGGTTTGATTCAATTTGGTTTATATTTGGTTTTGGTTCAATTGAGTTCATTTAGGTCAAATGGGTCAAGTTGACCAAATTGACCCATTTGACCTATTTGGGTTAGGTCATGGGTTGGTTTATGTTTGGTTGGTCATATGGAATGGATTGGTATCTTTGTTTCCAATAAATTTGGTTTATATTTGAGTTTGGCCCAATTTGACCTTTTAGGACAAGTTGGGTTCATGGTCAATTGGGCTAGGTTAGGTCTAGTTGGCCAATTGAGGTTTTGGTTAAGTTCAACAATCATTTTGGAATGGACTTGACCCATTGGTTTCAATCAATTTGGCTTAGATTAAGTTTTGACACATTTTGACTTTTTAGGTCAAATTGGGTCAACTTGGATCAAGTGGCCAATTGGGCTAGGTTAGGCTCAAATGTTGACTTGGTCAAGTTCAAACATTGATCATGAATGAGTTTTGATCAATGGTTTCAATCAATTTGTCCTATGGTGGATTTTAGCTAGTTTAGATTTTATTTTGGCTAAGTGTTGACTTGGTCAACCCTTAGGTTTGACCCAATTTGAGTGATTGATCATCTCATGATGATTGTTGATCATGATGAGAGGCTTAGGTGGGCTTAGTTCAATCCAATTTGGTTAGGATTAAAATTTGGCTCATAAGGGTACTTTAGGTCACTTTGGGTCAAGTGAGCCTAAGTGAGTCAAATGGCTTGGTCAAAGCTTGATTTTATTTGATTGAACTCACATATGGACTTATGATTGAAATATAAATCCATTTGCAAGTGATTTGAAGTCAAATAGGTTTTGATTCATTTGACAATTTCAAGTTCAAAAGGGTGAACATGAGTTTGACTTGGGTTTGAGTTTTGATTTAGTTTTGGTTGATTGAAGTTTACATTTATATTTGGATTCATGATTGAAGGATTGATTGAATCATGAAGAAAAATCAAGAGTTTTCTTGATTTGAAATTGATTTGGCTAAGTTCAAGATTTTGACTTGAAAGGCTTAGGTTGGATTTTGATTGAATTTGAGTTTTATTTTTGGAGTTTGTTTTGGTTGTTTGAATTTATATATCATTTATATATGTGAATATAAATACAAATATAAATGGGTTATGAGAAAATTTCATGAATTTGAAGTGATTTGAACTTGAATTAAGCTAAGTCCTTAAGATGGAATCAAAAGTGACTTAGGAAAGATTTTGATTTGGGTTTGGTTTTGATTTTTAGATTTAGTTTGATTGATTTGAATTTATATTTCATTTATATATGAATATATAAATATAAATGGGTTGTGAGATAATTTCATAAATTTGAATTGATTATAGATTTGATTTAAACTAAGTCCTTAAGAGGGAATCAAAGTGACTTAAAAGATTTTTGATCATTTGAATTTGATTTGATTGATTTGAATTTATATTTCATTTATATATGTGAATATAAATGGGTTGTGAAAAAATTTCATGAATTTGAATTGATTTAGATTTGATTTAGGCTAAGTCTCTAAGAAGGAGTCAAGGACTTTATTTTGGAATTTTAATCATAAGCTTCAATCATTTGGGATCATTTGAATTGATCAGCATTGATTTGGGTTTGGAGAAAATCAATTAAGCTAGATTTGATTTAGGTTTGATGTTGATTTGATTTGGAATTTGGCTTGAAGGAAGGAAGTGAGGAATGTGGTTCAAGCTGTAGGGTAGACAACTTTTTCTAATACCCCTAAAGCATGACCTATTCCTATGGCTAACTCTTTTAAGTCTCTAGGGCTAGGTTGAATGTCCACCTAATCACTAGATGTGTCTTAAGACTAAGAATCTCTTAAAGTCTAAGAGGAATCTAATGTCTAAGGTGGAGGCATTGAGAGATCATCCTAAAAATGAGGTGACACACCACAACATCCAGGTCAAAAAATAATACATTACAAAATAAAACATACATCACATCATTGTTGACCTCATTTTTAGAATGAGCTCTCAACCTCTCCATCTTAGACATAGGAATCCTCTTAGACACTAAGAGTTCCTTAGTCTTAAGACACTTCTAGTGATTAAGTTAACATTCAACTTAACCCTAGAGACTTAGAAGAGTTAGTCATAGGAATAGGTCATGCCTTAGGGGTGTTAGGAAAACTTGTCTACCCTATAGCTTATTCCAAATTCATACTTCCTTCTTTCAAGTAAAACTTCAAATTCAAATCAAACTTCAAATTCAAATCAACCTCAAATCCAAATCAACTTCAAACTCAAACTAATTCCAAATCAAATCTCAAATCAATTCCAACTTAATTGATTTTCTCAAACCTTAAATCAATTCCAATGGATTTTCTCAAATCATGAATCAATTCTAAATGATTGACATCCACGATCAATTCTAAATCCAAAACCTTTCTTTAAGCCATTTCGATTTCATCTTATGGACTTAGCCTAAATCAAATCCAAATCACTTCAAATTCAAAAGATTTTTTCATAACCCATTTATATTCTCATTTTTATTCACAAATATAAATGAAAAATAAATTCAAACACCCAAAACCAATTCAAAACTCAAATCCAAATCTAACCTAAATCCAACCTAAACTCTCCCAAGTCAAATTCTTGAACTTATACAAATCAAACTCAAATCAATTCAAACTTTTGGATTTTCTCTTCAAACAATCAATCCTTCAATCATAAACCAAATTCAATCATAAACCTCAATCATCAAACTAAAATTAAATTCAAAACTCAAACCCAAATCAGACCCATGTTCATCCTTTGAGCATGAAATTATCAAATGAATCAAAACTCATTTGACTCCAAATCACTTGAAAATGGATTTACATTTCAATCATTAAGTCCATATGTGAGTTCAACCAAACTTGAGTCAAGCCTTGATCAAGTCGATTGACCCACTTAGGCTCACTTGACCCAAAGGGACCTAAAATACCTTTTTGAGCCAAATTCTAATCACACCCAAATTGGATTAAACTAAGCCCATCTAAGCCTCATATTGTGTGCAACAATCGTCAAAAGATGATCAATCACTCAAATTAGGTCTAACCAAGTCAAACCTAGCCTTTGACCAACTCAACACTTAACCCAAATGAAACCCAAACAAGTCAAAATCCAATATAGGCCAAATTGATTGAAACCATTGAATAAAACCAATCCATGATCAATGATTGAACTTGACCAAGTCATCATTTGAGCCACACCTAGCCCAATTGGCCACATGGCCTAAGTTGACCCAAGTTGACTTAAAAAGTCAAAATGTGTCAAATCTTGATCTAAGCCAAATTGATTACAACCAATGGGTCAAATTCATTCTAAATCACTTGTTGAACTTGACCAAAGCCTCAATTGGCCAACTAGACCCAACCTAACAAAATTGACCATAAATCCAACTTGACCTAAAAGGTCAAATCAACTTGAAACTTAACCAAACCAAAATTAATTGAAACCAAAGCTTGCAAAATATTTCAAATGACCAACCAAGCTGAAACCAACCAATTACCTAACCCAACTAGGTCAAATGGGTCAAATGGGTCAAATGGGTCAAATTGGTCAAGTTGACCCATTTGACCTAAGTGAACTCAAATGAACCAAAACTAAATATAAACAAAATTGAACCAAACCAATGATACCAAATCACTCCAAATGGTCATATGAACTTGACCCAACCCATGATTTGACCTAATTTGACCAATTGGTCAACTAAACCCAAGTTGACCCATTTTGACCTAAATGGGTGAACTTGAGCCAATCATATCAAATAAACTCCAAATTCATTGAAAATTGGCACAACCCATTTTTAAATTATTCCAAATATGCCCAAATCAAAATGAATGCCAAATGACCATTTTACCCCTAAGTCAAAGGGTAACCTATGGCCAAATCCACTTGGAATTTGGTCAATTCATTTTTATGGCCACTTGACATTCTTCTAGTAAACCATTTAGACACCAAGGGAGGTGGTACACATGACCCAATGGGTTTGGGTCAGACAAACCCAACCCAAGGGCAAAACTGACCACTCCACTCAAAATTATCCACATGGATCACCTCCTCCACTCATTTAACCCATATACACCTCCACACTCCCACTCCTCTGCCAAAACTGAACCGCATGGAGCTCATAACAACCAAAACAACCTATTCAATCAGAGCAATTTGGTCAAAATGGCAAGAAGCCTCTCGATCATCCAATCCAAGTAGGGGGAGATATACTCTCCCTCATTCCAATTCAATTCAACTATATTGCATTCGATTAAGATCAAAGGATCAAAGGCAAGCACCCACAAGCTTCCCTAAGCATTCCTAAGCTCATTCCATTTCTCTCCTCTCGATTTTGCTTAAGCCGAAAATAAGGGAGGTAGGAGAAATTTCCAACTCACTCATCACACCACCAAAGTCCAATTGCTCTTGCAAGCACCATCAGAGAGGCAAGTCGAGCTCATCCAAAGCTTCTCTCAAGTCTCCAAGCCACGGAACCCTGACCAAAGGCCAAGCCATTGAAGCAAGCTTTGGTCAATTGGAAGATCCACTGCAAATTGAACCTTCAAACCTTCAACAAGGCTTCGTCTCCACTAGAAGAAGCTACCATGATGGTTGGAAGCGCCAATGATAGCCTCCAGCGAGGTATGAATCAAAACAGAGCTTAGGTTGAAAATTCTTTGGTCATTTGTGAAAGGAATTATAATCTCATAGAAATTCACCTGTTAGATCTTCTTCTCTATGCTTCTTGATGGTGTGGGTTAAATCCTAGCCTAATTTGAGCTCAAGTGAGCTCGAATCAAGCCATGGAGGATGGACGATCTCCGTCTCCAACAGGCAAAGACAGGGATGAATCATGGACCGTCCATCCCGCGTGTTTTGGATGGACCATCCTGATTAATCTATGTAGATCCATTGATTATTTTCTTTAGAGCCATAGGTTTTATCTTGACCGTCTGATCCTTGATCGAACGGCCAAGGAGAAAGTGCGTAGCATCGCCAACTGACGAGGCATGTAATTTGATAAATTAAATAACGAATCCCGTCATGCCACGTGGAAAGCGCACTGCGTCAGCGGTCTACGTGGCGCCGACAAGATTAGTTAATTAATTAGGGCTATTTAATTATCCCTTAATCACTAAAACTTCATAAATCCATAATTAAATGTAGTAAAATTAGAAAAATAATAAATGAGAGCTCATTTTAAAGATAATTCAGTGATGAATAATATAAAATTATTTCTAATTGACTTTGAATAGTGAATTTTTCTTAATTAGGGTTTAATTAAAAACATAAAAACCCTAATTATTCTCTAATTATTTCATTAATTAATTCCAAACTTCTCAAGAATATTTAGTGGGATGACTTATACCTCCCCAAAATTACTTGGAATTTATTAATGAGTTAAATAGGAAAATTAATTAATAAATCCCTAATCACCCTCTTAATGTAATTAAGAGTAATTAAGCATGTGAATAGTGGTTTAATCACTTAATTAAGATAATTAAATATTATTTAAGTGAAGAGGAGGTTTATGGAATGGGTTTGGAATATTTTCCTAATTTATTCCTTAAACCCCCTTTCTTCCTTAATCTAAACCTAATTAAAGATTAATCCACTAATGATCTACTTAATTAGCTTAATAAAAATTTTAAAATCAATTTGAACTTAATCAATCTCTTTCTAGGTAGATCCTTAGGTGTTCAAAAGCCTAAGGTAAATTTAAGGAAACCATTTCCAACTCACATGTGTGGGGAGGTCATGAAAGTACTTAATTAAACCCTTTAGCTTAATTGATCAATAATTTTGAGCCAATTGCATTAGGCCCCTTTCTTTCCTAGGTGCATTGATGATTTAAATTCTATATGATTGCATATCATATGTTGGCACATAATTGTTAGGTTAATTATGTTCAAGTGGTGTAGGTAAGGGGTAATTAATAGACTTAACTTACACCTTAACCTAAACAAAACATAAAATTTAATCTAATGGTTCTAAAATTAAACTAAATTAATTCACATATGAGAAAATGGGTTAGTATCAGCAAACTCTTTTCACACTTCCTAAATCAAACTCAAAACAAAAAAAAATCTCTTTAAGAAATGTTAATTCTCTTTAAATGATCTTATTTCATAAGATTGTCTTTAGGAATTAATTAGGGTGAATGAAGTCACATGCTTACATCACTTTATTTATTTCCAAGCATGCTAAATGTTGTGTGTTATATGAAAATCATGCATTCATATCTTTTAAAAAATCAAAATAAATGAAATGTTTCCTTTATGTCAAATTGCATATTTTGGCTAAAGTAAGAATACAAGTGGCTATTATCACTATTAAATAAAAAATTATTTTCAAAACTTATAAATCAAAGATTATAAATGAAGATACGCTACTTATAAATACGTATAAGCTTGCATGTGATTTTAACATAAAATGTGTTATGTGGTTTTCTTCTCTTTTCTTAACATGGGTTTGTATAGGATTTGCAAAGTGCATAGTTCATTTGAGAAGAACATAAAACTTGCTTAAATATGTTTCTTTGCACTCTCATGTCATGAATTAAGAAGGATCTCCACATTACACATGTAAATTAAACAATCAAAATCAAACAAACAAACAAAAATCTTTTGCATGATTCTTCATCAATTTGTTTTCTTTTTTGTATATGCACATGTATTTAAGAAAAGTGGTATATTAGTCTAGACATCCCGGGGTTGCGAGATTTTAAGTAGTAAGAAGGTCTTGTACCTTATACCCCTGGTGTAGAAAACAATGACGTCATACTCACTTATGTCATTCATACATGTAAATGTGCATTTGATTAATGGATAAAAGAATCTTTCTTTCTACTTAACAAAATCATGCATTCATGGAATATCCAAATTTTCCTAAACAACATCTCTTTGCATTCATCATTAGTCGCTAAGATTTGCATTTACATGTATAAATATGCTTAGGATCATTTCATATGCATGGTATACATGTTGGAAAGAAATAAAAAGTTGTGTGTTTTGTGATAGTAATTCGCCTTAATTAATCTTAAAGTGTCTTTCTTATTGGATAGGTTTATTTAGAGCAAATCTAAACTTAGGATTAATTAAAACACATAATAAAATATTCACTAAAGAAAAATCACCAATGAATCTACCTTCAAAATTACTTAAGGTAGGGAGGAAAGAGAGGTTCTTTTCTCTTTTCTTCTCTTTACAACACTTAGTAATTAAGTATAGGTTTATTCAAACCAAATCAAATCTTCAAATAAAATTAACAAATCTACTAAATCACTTAAATGAAACCACCCTCTAAGTTGAATCCTTCACACTTAGAAAACTATAACCTTAAAGCCTAGCTAAGACATGCCACACAAGCCTTAAATGGCACACACATTAAGCTAAGTCATAATTTCTAGATCTATATTAGGGCGATGCATGGTTTGATGTCTGATTTTATTTTATGATAATATTTTAGTCTAGATGTTAGGGTGTATGTGCGTAGACTAGATGATAGGACGATCTTAGTCTAATCATTTTCTTCTACAGGGGATTGTGCTTAAGGGGCGATGTAATAAAAATAAAAATACTTTTGCTATGCAGGTTGCTTATACCGCTAAGCATAATCCAAAATAGGCTAGGTGGACTTGGTTACCCATGTGTGGGGTCCAAAGTCGAGTTTATTCAATACATGCTTGAGATTGTGTGGTATATTCAGCTAATCTCTATTTTGCAGGTTTAGTTAGATTTACTTTTCTTTTTTCATGTAATTTTGCAATTTAGATTTGGAATAAATGTTATGGGAGATTAGGATGAATATTGGTCATAAGACTATATCTTATGCACATGTGAAGCTTTTGGAGAAACCACATTCCAACCAATCAAAAGAAGGAAAGAAAAGAAAGAAAGAAATGAAGTAATGAAGAATGAAGACCCCCCATAACATGAATTCTTTCAAAATTATAATTAATTCATTTATTATCGGGTTGTATAAGAGTATAGTTTGGCTACCCACATTTTTTTTCAGGTTTGTGCGGTGGAGCCCGACCACAAAGGCCTTTTATTCTTTTGCGCTAGCTTTTATAAAATTGTTTGATGTTTATTTTGCTTGTGCATTAAGATGGCATATTTTTTCTAGTTTCTTCCTTTCTTTGATGAATGACCTGGATGCGATTAGGATCTTAGGGAAAAATAAATTTTCTATCCATTTAATTAACTCAAAATTAAAAATTGATAACTCATAACCTCACCTAAAGCCTAGGTTATAAATCAAGATAAAAGATTTAATAACCCCTTAGCTGGATATTGTATGTTTTGCATCATGCATAAAAGCATCTTGCTTCCACCTTCGTGAGAGAACTTGGCTTTATCTTTGAGAGCAATAGTGAAAACACATCTCCTTCATGCTGATTTTGGCCCATAACCAATTTATCATGCATCAGGCATATGAATCTCATAGCCTGTGTGGAATAAATTATCCAAAAATGAAAATAAAATATAGCAAAAAATTTTCATTAGATTTAAGTCATTATTCATGCCCTACATGACCTAGTCTCTTAGGGAGTGTGTTTAAGGACTTAATCTCTTTCTATATAAACAACATCCTAGCTATCTTGCAAAATCATATGACTTGCCTACATATATTTTAAATCATAGGAGGAGTTAGTTGGCAGCCACCCCCATGCAGTTGTAAGCCCAACAATCAGGCGGTTTATCCTCTCTTGTGAAGGTAAACCATATACCCATTTTTTCCTTAGATTTAGGTCATGCCTTGGCCCTCTCCAAAGCTCCCTAGATTTAGGTTCAGAGGTTGCTACTTCCCTTTGCGGGCTACAAGCACACTTCTTAGGCATTTCCATGATCTTGTGTTATGAAATTGTAAGCCCTAGATTTCTAATAAAAATTCAACTAAAATAATTAACTCTCTTCAAATTTAAAAAATATAAAGCCCAACCATATGATAGTTTGGGATGATTACTAAGATTCCTAGTATCATAAGCATCCCCCACTTATCTCCATTTGGTTTCGATAATAACTCCCTCCTCTTGATCAATCTCACTTGATCTTCCAAAAATAAACCAATTGATTGATAGTCTTATCTTTGAAATCTTTGGAGACAATGATAATTTACCTTAATCGAGAGTATTCTTAAGGTATCTCATTCCTTAAGATGTAATTAACTATGGGGGCTTGCCTCCATAGAACTTAACGAACCCGATTTAAAATAAATCATACTTTACTTTTCCATGTAAAGTAGGGGAAGAATCTTCGTTACATATGATGACCCATTGTCCTTAGGAGTCCTCATTAGGTGATTAGGACCATTACAAGATGGTGATTTCTGTCTCTTGAGATAGTATATCATTCCTCAATGTTGTACCCGATCACCCTTATGATAACATCTGTGGATCTACATGGTGTCCAAACAAGACATGTTATTTTTGTCTTCATTTATTTTTTAAGATAGATGAAGATAAAAAATATTTCACCACAGATTTTTCTAGCGACTTCGCTGGGGAAGGTTCCTCTCTCCATCTTTCATAAATGATCATTGTCTCCAAGTATCAATAGTGGATTTATACTTTGTATGAGCCTGAGACTATCCTTCTTTTTTGTGGCACTTAGTTTATTTCATCCTTAAGCTATGATAGCCAACATCCTTTAGGTTTTAGGACCTCACTCTATGTGGGTCTTGAAACCTCTATTGGGTCTCCCAATAGGTGAAAATAAAAATTTAATAAAGAGAAATAACTAAAGACTTCCTCCTTACCGTTTCTATAGTAAGGAAAGGTTCATTCCAAAAATAAAGAAAAATAAATCCTTTATAAAAACAACACTTTCCAAATAGCACTTTTCCAAAATGCACATATTTCAATCTCATCTAACAATCTTCAAGATTGTTACATGTAGGATATTTCAAAATAAAAATCAACAATCATATTTTCAAAAGCACAAATGAACATTTTTCGTTCAATATACCCAAATTTATTGAGTAAAGATTTTATTTTCAAAATAAAGTCAACAATCATCTTTTCAAAAATAAAATCAACAATCATTTTTTTAAATAAAAATCAATAATCATCTTTTCAAAAATAAAAATCAACAATCATATTTTTAAAAAGTACAAATGAACATCCTTCATTCAATATACCCAAATTTATCGAATGAAGATTTTATTTTCAAATAAAAATTAACAATCATCTTTTCAAAACTAAAATCAACAATTATCTTTTCAAATAAAAATCAATAATCATCTTTTCAAAAATAAAATCAACAATCATATTTTCAAAAAGCACAAATGAACATTCTCATTCAATTTATTGAATGAAGATTTCATTTTCAAAATAAAATCAACAATCACCTTTTCAAAAATAAAATCAACAATCACCTTTTCAAAAGCAAAATCAATAATCACCTTTTTAAAAAGCACATATTTGAAAATTAACATCCACTTTCAATATACCCAAATTTATTGGAAGAATATTTCATTTCCAAATAAAATCAAATCATAACATTGTAATTCCATCTCAACATATCTTACATATGTTGAAGTTAGAATTTCTTTCTTTTCAAAAATTATAAATTTGAAAATAAGCTTCTTCATTCAATATATCCAAATGTGTTGGATGGAGGTTTTTTTTTCAAATAAAATTAAACCATTTGAAATTCTTCTCAACATATCTCACATATGTTGGAGTTAGAATTTCTTTCTTTTCAAAGAGCAATAATTATACACAAAATAAAACTTCATCTTTGAAAAATAAAACATAATTGACTCCCCTTTGACATACCTAAAATTTTCAAATGAGAGTTTCACTTTCCAAAATAAATTTGGATCCTTTATTTAGCATACCCAAATTTGCTAAATAAAGATCCTCTCTTTTCAAAAATCTTTAAAAATCAAACACATTTGTATTCTTTATTTAACATACCCAAATTTGCTAAAATAAAGATCCTCTTTTCAAAATCAAAATCATAAATATCAAACATATTTGGATTCTTCATTTTCCCAAATTTGCTAAGTGAAGATTCTCCTTTAAAAATGAAAACATCAAAACATGAAACACAGTTGGACTCTTTATTTAGCATACCTAAATTTGCTAAATATAGATCCACTTTTCAAAAATCAAAAATCAAGACACACTTGTATTCTTCATTTAGCATACTCAAATTTGCTAAGTGAAGATCCTCCATTCAAAATCAAAAATTAAAATAAAAAAAATTAAAACATATTTGCATTCTTCATTTAGCATACCCAAATTTGCTAAAATAAAGATACTCTTTTCAAAAATAAAAAATTAAGACACACTTGGATTCTTCATTTAACATACTTAAATTCGCTAAGTGAAGATCCTCATTTCAAAAAATCAAAAATCAAAACACATTTGGATTCTTCATTTAGCATACCCAAATTTGCTAAGTGAAGATCCTACTTTCAAAATCATAAAAATTAAACAAATTTAGATTCTTCATTTAGCATACTCAAATTTGCTAAGTGAAGATCCTCATTTCAAAAATCAAAAATTTAAAACACATTTAGATTCTTTATTTAGCATACCCAAATTTGCTAAGCGAGGATCCTCTTTTTAAAATCATAAAAATTAAACACATTTGAATTTTTCATTTAGCATACCAAATTTGCTAAGTAAAGATCCTCTTTTTAAAAATCAAAAATTTAAAAATAAAAATCAAAACACACTTGGATTCTTCATTTAGCATACCCAAATTTGCTAAGTGAAGATCCTCTTTTCAAAAAAAATCAAAACAAAAGAAAACATTTGGACTTTATTTAGCATACACAAATTTGCTAAGTAAATATTCCAAACTCACTCATGATTCACAAACAAGCAAAAGAAGAAGAAAATTGTTTTCAAACAACTCATTAACATACTCAAATTTACTAAATGAGACATTCCAAACAAAATCAATTCACCCTTTATTTTAACATACTCAAATTTGTTAAATAAAGGGTCCCCAAACAATCAAAAAGCCAAATTCAAATATAAACCAATGGAAGCATCAATCTCTTCAAAATATATGAACCCATTTTCAACATACACAAATTTGTTGAAAATGGATTCGAAATTCAAAAATTTTCTCTCCAATTCTAAAAAGTATCTCTCCAAAATCAAAGATTCCCAATTAACATATTCAAATTGTTGAGTGTGGGTTCAATTTCTAAAAAAATAAATTAAAGCAGAAATTTGATTTGAGTTTATTTTCCAAAATTACAGAATTTCAACTTAGATTCAGCCAGTTTTCAATTAAATTTAGTTCAACACTAATGGAAGCTCAGAAGTATATGTTTACTTTTCCTTTTGGGATGGATTTGGCCTTGGATTAGGCCAGCCTCCGACAAACTAACTTTGTCCACCTCATTCATTTTGGCCGAGATTTTGAGGGGGCTAGGATCACTTATGAGGGGACCACCCTCACAATCGTCAGCAAGAGTGTGGTGACCGGGCAGAATCCAGTCATCCATGTTGAGACGCCATCTGATTCAGAGTTTCCCTCACTGAAGAGGATAGTTGTGGCGTTCCAGTTGTTCCAGTTTCAGTGCCAGCTTGCTCAATGATTCCCGTTTTTGCCCTAGTAGGCTAGAACCCACTCATTGGCTTCTTCCAAGGGAAAGGCTCCCCTAGTTCCAGGGATAGTCTCCCCTACCTATGATGTAGGGTCTAGTTCCCATACTACTCCCATCAGGACCCAGTGCCACAACAGATGCCGCAATATCAAGCGGCATCATGTGCGCATAGTCAAAGAGATGGAGTCAGTTGCTCAGTCTGCAATAAAGGAGTTACCCAAGATAGTATCCCTTCTCATCACAGAGAACAAGTTTCACCCCCTCTCTAGATCTGATGGAGAGGAAGATATTAGGAGGATCTCAGTTTCACCTCTGCCTGGAGTTCACTTTGAGGCTCCTACCAAAGATATGAGGAGGTCGTATGCCGGCCTTAGATCAGTTCTTCATCGAGTAGGCGGGGCTTATGGATGGTCAGAGTCTGAGGCCCAATTTGATTTATGATCTGTCATCCCTCACAGCATAGGGGAGTACATTAGATAGGAGAGGGCCAGGGAGGCCCGTGTATCAGCACATGTCACCAACAGAGAGAGACGTAGGTATGCTAGATAGTCAGCTGCCTCCACCCTCGTAGACTTTTTTGATCGGCGCGCTACCTACGTCGGTCATACTGATAGCATTGTATTAATGGGTACTACCCACCACAGGAGAGGAGCTTCTGCACAGAGAGAGTTGGTGGTGCCTCTGCCACACCGCTCTACTTCACGTCCACCATCTCCAGTACTCCATCATCCACAGTTCCAGCAAAAGCCATGAAGGCTGCATTCGGGGAAAAGAGAGCCCCACTAGTGATCCGGCTATGAACAAGAGATCCCATTCCATCTACACCATCGATTGAGGCAAGGCCGAGCTCTTCTGCTTGACCTCCTACTTCAGTTGTGGCGAAGAGAGAATAGCGACCATGGAGCATCATAGTCGTGCCATCACCACCACCATGGCAACAGATCTTGGAGATAGCAACAATAGAGGGAGGAGGAGGCAGTTCAATTTCCCCCATGGTAGATCCTCCTAGGAATACCACTCCACCTAGATCTAGTGAGAGTCAGGAGCATCTATCCTCCAGTGAGCGTAGTCCTCACAAGCTTAGCTCTCCCATAGAAGGGGAGGTTAGATGTATTTATGTTCATGCTCATGATCCTACCACTGGTCAGCCATGATCATTTATGCATGCTCAGTTGGATCGATCCTTAGATGACATTGTAGCTCAGTATCTTGTTGAGAAGAAAGAAATTATAGGGTATGCCTAGTCTGACCTAGAGGAAGATAAGGTTAGATTATATCCCAACGAAGATGACTTGTTCAAAGATTTAGCCTAGGTTCATATGGTAGACATCAGGGGTTCCCTCCTACAAGATCAGCAGACTTTAGAAGGTGTTACGACCAAATATGATGACAGCTCATTTGACCCAACACCTCCTTCAACAACAAAAATAGATGTATGAATAAAGAGATAGGATGGGAAAGAGGCTTGAAGACTTGCTAGCAATAGTTTTGGCACTTCAAAGCCAAGCCCCAGCAGTGCATCCTACTATTGTAGAGACTGGTCAGCCTGAGTTGTTGCATGTCTTAGATCAAGCCAAGACTTCACCTCCAGTAGAGCAGGGCAACACTAGCTTGTATAGGAAGGTAGTGGATAGTACCTCCGTACAAGCAAAGGATATCAAACTCATGGTTGAGCAACAAGTGAGAGAAGCATTGGCACAAGCCCAAGGAGGATCATTGATTCCAAAGGGTAGACCCTACCCAGAGGAATTCGATGTCATCCAGAATCCTAAGGGTTTTGTGTCACCTTCTTTCAAGAGTTTTGATGGCGAACCCATGACGACATGTTTCGTGGCCAGTTACAACACGGTGGCGAATGCGTACTATTCTGACTTTTTGTCAGTAGTTTAGCAGGCATCACCTTTAATTGGTACGTTGAACTCCCCAATAGTTTGGCGAAGACTTTTATTGAGTTGGAGCAACTATTCCTTAAGAGATTTGCTAGAGCTCAGCAAAGGGTTACTGTGGGGGATCTCGTTGTAGCACAATAACACCTGGTGAGTTCCTAGTTGATTATATTCTTAGATGGCACAATTTGAGTATGAAATGTACTGTAACTGTCTAAACAACATGTCATTAAAATTCTATTAAAGAATATTGATGGCCTAGTCACCTTCATGCTCAAAGGATTTACCATCAAGACATTTGAGAAGCTAATCAACAAGATGGTTAGTTTACAAGGAGAAGCCAAACAGTTGCTTTTTTTGGATCAATCATCAAAGTCAAAGCCACATAAAGCTTATGAGAAGAAGCTAATAGCAGTAGCAGTGTGGGACAAGGGGAAGCAACCGACCAGAGATTAGTACAAGAGATCTCGAGCTCCACAGCCTTCGCTTCCACCTCCTCACCACCTCCATCCTACCTGGCCAAGATAACAACCTCCATGGCCTTCGCCTCCCTCTCGCCACATATATTCACGTGGTACATATACCCGCCACCATGTAGCTATCATCCATCTACTCTTTTGGATAAACTAAATAATCCTTATTCATTTAAGAGTGAGGTAATCAGGAAAATCTTTAAGAACCTCTTAAAGAAACCTGATTTTTAGCTACCGGAGCCTAGGAAGCTGGAGGAAGTGGGCAGGAGCAATGATCCTAACTTTTGCCCCTACCACCATATGCTAGGCCATATTTTAGAGGATTGCTTTACATCCAATGACTGGCTTGAGCATAGCTACAAGACATGCATCATAGTTATCCCAAAGGAATACCAAATGGAACAACCATCCAATTTCATTAAGGAAATCCTTGGTGATACCTACAATCCTCTCAAAATCAAAGAATGTTGGGATATCTTTTTATCCTACCCTCTAAAAAGATTATTTCAAAAATCAAGAAACTTTCCTTGTACGTGCCTGAGGTAGCTTGAACCTCCAACATCAAGGAAGGTTTTCAAGTTACCAAAGACATCTTGGGGAAAGTGCGAGTTCAACAATAGCAGCAGCAGCATCAGCCCATACCAGCCCGGGATAGCCAAGTAGCGCAACCACCGATCGAGCCCAGCCTCCATTCCACCATTATAGCTACTACGTCAATTGACACTTCTACTTCAGCTAGCTCTTTTTCTAGTAGATATCTTGTATCGACGGATGAGGGCATCAAATCCCTCACCCCTCTTACTTTATTAGATTTCTATTATGTACCTCCTTCTAAATCAAAGAAATTGAGGAATAAAGCTAGTTTGAATTACATCTATCTCACTTCTAATGGGTTGCCTAATTCTACTCTCTTAGAAAATTATCCAAGTCTTAATAATAATTATAACAACTCTAATCTTCCTCTTTTTGATTCATAGTTAGACTTTCCTTATCTGAATAATATAGATTCACCTCTTGAGATAGACTTGGAATCATCTGATATCAAAGGTCCTATAGGAGAAGCTGTAGGTGAGCCTAAAGGTAGAATCTTCCACTAACTTGTCGCAAGAGATCATCAAAGTCAACCTCCGTAGTGTCAAGGTTTTACCTCCTAGGGCAGCTCCTTAAGATAAGGGGAAACAAGTCATTGGTTCTGATGATCGAGAAGCCCCTCCACAGGATGCTTCACCCTTGGATATGCTTATGGTGGATCAACTTAGAGTTGATTATAATATCCTCGCTCACCTAAGAATGTTGCCAGCTAAGTTAAGCATATATGATGCCCTTATCTTATCTAAAGATATGAGAGAATCATTAATCAAGGCTCTTCTTGATCCAGAGATATGCTTAGCTCAGCTGACCGCTATTGGAGAGAAGGCATATTATTCAAGAGAAGCTCAGGGAATCACCTTCACAGATAAAGACCTTCTTCTAGGGGACATGGAGCACAACCATCCTGTCCACATTGAATATGAGATCGACTTTCTAGGGTTCTTGATGTTGATCGCATGGTGAACATTATGAGTCTAAAGACCCTTGCCTACTAAGTATTGACATCTCTACACTCTGAGGAGATCGGATGATGTTGAGAGGATTCAATGAATAAGGAGAGGGCTTTAGGTTCTATAGTGTTAACTTTGGAAATAGGTGACTGTAAGACCGAAGCCAAGTTTTATATAATTGATTTGAATACATTGTTCACTGCTTTGATCGGTAGGCCTTGGATACATCAGAATAAGATGATTCCATATTCCCTTCATTAATGCATCAAGTTTAGAAAGGATGGAATTGAATACTGTGTCAAAGGAGATGAAAAGCCATTTTTATTCAGAGAGTTTGAGATACATGAAGATGCGACCTACTATCTTCCTTAAAACACCTTTTCTCATGAACTTGGTCAAAATTCAAATACAAAAGAAAAAGAAAAATAAGAAAAAGAAAAGGAAAAAGAAAAAGAAAAGAAAAATGAAAGTTCAAGTGAACGAGAAAAGGACATCAAGGAAGAAGTAGAGCCGCATGTCACATTCCACCCACAGTTCATTCCATCACATGGACATATGGGTAGGATGACTCAACCTCTACCGGCGAGGCAGAAATGAAGGAGGTGAAAGACCCCCTAGTTGGCAACCAGCCAACAAGGGTTATGTTCCAATTCATAGGAGTACCCTTACTATTCACATAGACTTGGAATCCAGCTCGGAGGATGACTCTAATATGATTAGCATACCATCCAACCCTCTCAGCATGTTTCATTGGAGGTGACACTCGAGCCAGATAGCGATGATGACCAGGCCTCCAAGCAAAGCATGAATATATTCAAATCAAGTTTATGTGAAACTATTAGCCAGCAATTAGGAACCTTAGCTCTAACCTCACTTTCCTCTCAAAAAGTTGAAGGTTTGATAGGAAGTCTTTCATGTATGTCAAGCCGAAGAGATTCTTATTGGGATCATCATCCTCTAGTCCAGAAACTGATGTAGGACTTGAGGATAATTCATATAAAGAATTAATATAATTACCTTTTGATTAGTACTCGCCTTGCGTTCTTAATCTTGCAAAGAATGGTTTGATTCCTTATACATGGTCCAAGCACAGGTTAGAGTACTTCAAGAAGCTGTGGACCAACAAAGGATGCATAATCAAGATCAGGACTAGGATTCAGTATAGTGGGTCTTGTCGATGATGACGATTACTACTTAGTTGTTACCAATCATCTGGAATCTGATAGGTTCTTCTTAAACCACACTAACTACTTTTATGAGGATGTGTGTTTAGAAATTTTAGATGATCCAGATGATCTCCAAATCAAAGATGCAATGTCAAAATTTGAAGAGGAAATCCATTCAACAATTGACAAGCTCAAAGAAATCAACTTCGGGATAGAAGAAAATCCACGCCTGACATAGATCAGTTCGTTATTGAATGAAGAAGAAAGTCAAGACTTAGTTAGGCTATTGATTGAGTTTAAGGACTTTGCATGGAGTTATGAAGAGATGCTCGGATTATCTCCTGATGTAGTAGTCCATAAATTAGCAATAGACCTTAACGCTAACCCTATCAAGCAAGCTCCTAGATGCATGTGACTAAAAATCAAACAACAGGTAATTTCTGAAGTCAAGAAATTGATCAATGCTAGTTTCATCAGGGAAGAAAAATACCCTACATGGTTAGCCAATGTTGTGCCAATTAAGAAAAAGAATGGTCAAATTTACATATGCATTGATTTTAGGGACTTAAACAAGGCATGTCCTAAAGATGAATTTCTTCTTCCTATACCAGAATTAATGGTGGACATCGCCTCATCTCATGAAGTATTCTCCTTCATGGATGGGTCATCTGGCTACAACCAAATCAAGATGACCCCTGAGGATGAAAGAAATACTACTTTTCGAACCTCGATCAAAATCTATTGTTATAAAGTCATACCTTTCGGCCTTAAAAATGCTAGTGCTACATACCAACGGGCCATGACTCAGATCTTCAATGAACTCATTCATTATCAAGTTGAATATTATGTTGATGATCTAGTAGTCAAAAGAAAATAAAAGGAAGACCATCTCTTTGACTTGAGAGTAATTTTCGAACGATTAAGATAATATAACTTCAAAATGAATCCCCTGAAGTGTGCATTCAGAGTAGCTTTAGAGAAGTTCCTTGGGTTTGTTGTCTGACTCCAGGGACTAGAGATAGATCTAGAAAAGATCAAAGCTATCTTATAAATGTCACCACCTAAAAGTTTAACTCAACTCGATTTTCCAAGGTGGTTTATCTAAGATGCTTTATTCCAATTTATCGAAGATGCAAGCCATTTTCAGCACTTATAAAAAAGCATGCCAAGTTCAAGTGGGATGACAAGATGCCTTTGAAGATATCAAGAGATTTGGTGAAGCCTAGCAGACCCTATCCCGCAAGCCACTCCTCTACTTTATATTGGATGGCTCCCTCGGCTTTGTTGACTCAAGCCAATGACAAAGGGAAGGAGAGGGCTCTCTATTACCTCAGCCGTCGTCTGATCCCTCCTGAAGTAAACTACCGACCTATTGAGAAACATTGCCTAGCTTTAATATTTGTATCCCAAAAGCTATGGTACTATAAGCTTTCTCATAAGGAGAACTTGATTTCAAGAATAAATCCACTGCAATATCTCATAACACGGCCAACATTATCCAGACAGTTGGTACGTTGGTCCATGATTCTCTGGCAGTTTGATATCATATTCGTACCCCTCCGTCCGGTGAAAGGATAAGCACTAGTGGATTTCTTAGCAGCACATCCACTGCCTGCTGATTCCCCGCTTAGTGACGATCTGGCTGATGAACAAATCATGAACTTATGGGAGGTTGATAATCACCATTGGGAGATGTATTTTGATGGTGGGGCTTCCTTTCAAAAAGGAGAAGAACCATGATCTAGAATTCTCTTAACTCCGCATGTGATGAGATTCTCATACTATCTATCTACCAACTTGAACCTGATTATTAGATTTGATTAAGTTGGTTAGCCATTAGCCATATATTTTATGTTAAGAACATCAACATCTACGGGATTCTCGGTTATTAGCAGGTCCTACAAGGTTCTAAAGCATAAGCTTTGTCACTACCATGAGTATACCATAAAGTTGTTGGCCCAAATCCCTGAGGTCACCATCTATAAGGTTCCCCAAGGAGATAACATAGTAGTAGATTCTTTGGCCAAACTTGCCAAGGAATTGGCATGTCCCGAAGATGAGTTCATTCCAATAAGTGTCCAAAATAGACAAGTTCTATCCCTTATTGATGCCGAACTCATCGAGAGACTTTCTCTTGAAGGGGAGGTTGTCGTTGCCAATATAGATGAGGAGCTGGATTGGATGCAACCATTCATATATTACTTGAACACTGGCACACTACCTCAAGAGAAATCATAAGCCCATCAGATGAACCAGAGAGCTCTCTCCTTTGCTCTTGTGGATGGCACCTTGTACCGACGGTCTTTCGATCAAATGTGGTTATGCTGTTTGGACAAATACGAAGCCCGTAGGATCATGACCAAGGTACATTCAAGTCTTTGTGGAGTGCATCAGTCTAGTTGGAAGATGAAAGCAAAGATCTAGGATATTTGATGATTACACAATGCATGGTCGAAGAGATGCTACTAATGGTGTGGTCCTACATCAACCACCCAACATTCTACATCCTACATTGGCCTCATGACCATTTGAGTGTCGTACATATTGGGTCCCATCGATCGATTCATCCTGCCACGACTACTTTTCCAAGTGGTGGAAGCAATCCCACTCAGAGATCACATCTCGATGTGCTCTAGTTTTCGTGAATCATATCATGAATTATATCTGATAATGATATCGCATTCAAGAGCACTAATATCAACAGCTTCGCTAGGAGACATAGTATAGATTGGAGATACTCCACCATCGACTATCTCAGGGCAAATGGCCTAGCAGAGGCATTCAATAAAACTCTCATCAAATTACTAAAGAAGATATTAGATGACAACAAGTGATAGTGGCATGAGCAGTTGGTTAAAGCTTTGTGGGCCTAGTGCACCACATATAGAACTACAACTCAATCTACCCCGTTCTCCTTAGTGTATGGGTCTGCAGCCATTCTACCATTAGAAGTTTAACTCCCATCACTAACGATAGCAATGGGTAGCAAAATCACAACGGATCAGAATGCCAAGTTACGATTAGAAGAGCTCGAAGATTTTGAGGAGAGAAGCCTACGGGCGTGCCAAAACCTTGAGTTGTACAAGGCCAAAATGATACAAGCTCACAACAAGCTGGTCTACCCTAGAACTTCTCAAGTAGGAGAGCTTGTCCTAGTTCTAAGGAGACCAATTGTTGCCTATCGAAAGATGGGAGGAAAGTTTGAACCCACTTGGGGAGGCCCTTTTGTCATAGAAAAGGCCTACCAAGAAGAATCTTATCAGCTTATTGATTGTAAAGGGGAACACCCGATGCTTCCAATTAATGGGCTCTATTTGAAGAAATATTACCCATAAAAAATTGTTTGAAAGCAATTATCATCAAAATAACAAAATTTCATTCCAATTCATCAAAATCTTCTCTTCATTCGAAGTATTGTTTGCTTATCTTGTGAATCTGCCATACGCGTGTTTAGGGTAGGTGTAAGAGAACCCAAGAGGCATCCTATCCCTCTTTTACAAAATGAGCACAATCAAACACAATTTCCCAATGCTACTAAAATAGGTGTGAGAGAACCCAAGAGGCATCCTATTTTGACTATCACGACTAAGTTAGGTGTGAGAAAACCCAAGCGACATCCTTTCTTAGTGGGATCAAAACTGCCATTCATGACACCATTCATCAATTCCCTAGCATGTTTTAGGAAAAGAGTGAGAGAACACGAGAGGCATCATATTCCTTCTAATACAAATACCAACAAAATCAAATACGTATCTTTTGTCTCGAGCTATTTTGATGTGAGAGCAAGCCCCCTGTGGCACTTACTCATTAGTTGCTCTAGGTCAAGTTAACATGCTACCTTGCTAGTATATCACCCCAGTGGTCACTTGTTTGGCGGATGTGAGTCCTCATGCTTTCTTCCTGACTTAACCATTGCAAACCAACGAGCATCTTATTAGTTTAATAGACTTCACTGCCCAGCCAGTAAGCTGCCTCATGTTGATTTTGTTTAAGAAGATGTGAGTCCCCATGCTTTCTTCTTAAACTAACCATCATGCACAGACTAGGTCGAGTATATTTTAGGTTTAGGTTAAGTCTCCCAGAGGTTCCTTTCTTCTTGACTACTTTTGAGTCGATATAAGTCCCCTAGTGGCATTTACTTAGTAGTCTCCCTAAGTCGGATAGCACTTGTCGAGCCGAAGACAGACTATCCCGACAATCAGTTTCATTATAGGAGGATGTGAGTCCCCGATGCTTTCTTCCTAGGCTGATTGTTGTAAACCAACGGGCACCTTAGGTTGGTTGATGCTCGTTATGCTGATAGCGACTCACCTGACTAGTAAGCATCTTATCCTCAACAAACAAGTCCTTGCTAGATCCTCTCAATAGTCTGACTAGTAAGCATCCAATCCTCGACAAGATCAGGAGAAGACACACTCAAAAATTCTAGAATAGGTTGCTTATTCTTCAGAGTTGCCTTAACAATAGGAGCAAGAGTCACTCCGTTGGCAGTAATGTTGAGGTTTTCAAATCTGGCCCCAAATTTGATGATGAAGCTATCAGGTAAGCGGCTACTATCAACAAAAAAGCTAATACCACAAGTGGCAGCAAAGATCAACTTGCCAACCATTTTCTTATTTTTAGAAACAAACATTAATTAAAAATGTAAAACAACCACAATATGGTCAAAACATGTTTTTGACTTATCATGATATATCATCCAATGATATGGCCAAGATTTTCTCTCTCTATTTTTTATTTTCTTTCAGATTTTGTTTCTAGATGTTGGATAAATTCAACCAAGGATGAAATGAAGAAGTATCCAACGGAAAGAAAGACTGTCATGATCGGTGATTTACACTAGTACACTGCCAATATATAGAAATAACCATATATTTCTAAAGAGGGAGAGAGGAACCAATCCCTAGAGAAGTTGCCAGAAAATATGTTGTTTTCTCTAGAATAGAGAAAAGAAATGACACCACATAGAGTTTACGAATATTTTATTTAGATGACCAAATATGACATTAAGGAATAAACATATTATCTCGAAAGATAAACATGCTCTCCGGTAATTAATTTGATCATTTCAATAAAAGACTCCTGAGGATAATGGGTCTTTCGTGTACCAGAGTATTTTCTCTTGAAATACACAAAAAAGTAGAACATGGTTTAATATATCCTGGAATCATGGTTCCCTATAAAGGCAAGCCTCTATAATTAATCACATCTTAGGAAGGGTCTCCTCTTAGGAATACTCTCGATTAACTTTCAAAGAATTGATTTTTAGAAATTCAATTGGGGAAGGACCAAATTAGAGAGAGTTATTTTCAAGAGTCAAATGGAAAAAAGTAGGAAATGGCTATTGATATTAGGATATTAGTAGACATTTCATCTATCCTATGGTTGGGCTTCAAATTTATGATTTATTTTTAGATTTCAAGTTATCATTTTCTTAGAAATCTAAGGCTTAGATTCAAGTAGTATAAGACTACAAAAATTCCTAGAGTTGATGACTTATTCCTAAAAGGATGCTTCAGAACCTAGTCTACAGGTTCTTCTGACACATGTCAGATGCTCAATCTAGTTCTATCCTTGGGAATCATTGACCATTCTCCTCACTTGAGGGAACAAACCTATCCCTGACATTTTTGGACTTACAACCTATCTAGAGAAGGCTGCCAGCTAACACCCCTAAGAGCATTTTAAAACCATGAGGCTAAGTCATATGAATGTAAGATGGTTAGGTTGTTGTATTCTTAAGAAAGGAATCTATGATCCAAGACTCACTCCATAATCCCTAAGATCATGTAGGGTATGAAGATGCACTAACTAACTAATACATATTTTTTAGATTTTAATAAATTTTGATTAATTCATTTAGGCCATCGAAATACAATTTATGCCTAATGCATACAATTAGAAAAAGGTTATGGGCCAAATCATAATAGAAGAAGGTGTTCTTCCATCATAGGCTCTCAAAGGTCAAGCCCAAGTTCTCTGATAAAGATGGAAGTCCTTCATTAATAAAGAATGAAACAATATGATTTATGCATGATGTTAAAACATCCAGTTAAGGGGTTGCTACATATTTTATCTTCCTTTAATATCTAGGCTATTATATAAAGATTATGAGTTGTAATTTTTATGTTTCGTTAATTGGGTATAAAATTTAATTTATCCTATGAGCCTATGTCCAGGCATTCATCACAAAATAAATATAACATAGAAAGAAATCTAAGAAAAACATGATGTTTCTATTGTGCACCCAAAATAAATCAAGGCAAATTAAAGTATATAAGAAAAAGGCCAATGCAGCCGGGTACTGCTGTACATCCCGGAAGAAAGAAAAATGAACAGCCGAGTTCTGCCCTTATACAACCCGGCCTAGAACTAAAAGTTTAGATCTATGGGTCTTCTTTCCAAAAAAAATGTCCTTCAGGGACATCCATCGGGATCCACAGGGGACCACCACAACATTTCCTAGTTGGGCCAGCTCCTACTAATCCTAGACCCCATAGATCCTAACCTAATTCTAAGCTCAAATTTACATTTAAATTTAAAAATAAATCCTAAGCCCTACAAAACAGATGTTAGGAAATACACACATCACACAAAGCAATTTATATTTCACAAACATATGGGCTTAGCATTAGTTGCTTGCCAAGCCCACCTATCCTCTGGACTTTAATAAGGGATTTTCAGCACCTATAAGAAAACAACAAATTTATGATTTATTTATCACGACGATCCCTTTAACACAGACCTTTGCAGAAAATAATATTAAATCTAGAAAGAACACCCTAACATCTAGTCTAACGAACAAACAAGCCTAGGCATCCAGTCTAAAGCAATGCACCACACAAACATGTGAAGCACAGCGCAACATATCACAGGAGATTAAAAAAATCATATAATGATTTAACCTAGATCTAGAGTCCGTGACCTGAGTCCGTGACCTAAGTAATCTAGTGTCTGTAAAAGAGGGGTTTGTGTGGCAAGGCTTTACTAGGCTCCTTTAAGTTCAAGTTTAAATTTGAAGTTTGAATTTGTTAAATTTTTACCAATGGTTGGTTTCAATTCAAGTAGTTTAGTGATTTAATTTCCCTTTTTATGTTCATTTTATTTAGCCCAGACTCAGGGTGCTAAGGGTGGGGAGATCAGTACTTCCAGGAGTCCCTCCAGCTTCATGGAGGACAGCTTTGGCAAGAGGATGGAGCATAAGCCTGCTGTTCCTCACTCTCTTCCCACCCAGCCACCAGCTACTACTCCAGAGGACTATGGACCTTGGGTTCTGGTCACCCGGAAGAAGAAACCTAAGCCTCCTCAAGCTGCAGGGAAAGCCAAGGTAGGAGGGAAACCAGGGCACAAACCTGAACCTCCTACTATTGTTATTACCTGCCGTGTACCCCACACCTCAGCCCCTCTGCTATAGAAGATCCTCCCTTCTGTTGATATCAGCAGTACTCCTACTTTCCAAGCCCCTTCTTTGGAGAAGCCCAAGAAAGCACCCAGGGAGAAGGGCAGTAAGAGTGGTAGCAGCAAACCAAGGGTCTCAAAGGCTCACTTTGAGAGGGAGCTCCTTGAGTTGGGATGGCTTGAGGCCCTCCCAAAGAAGAGAAAGAAGACTCCTCTGACACCTACTAGCGGCGGGAACGCTTCCCCTATGGTTGCTTGATGTCTTCCATACTTTTCTGGAATTGTAGGGGGCCCGCAAGAAGACAACGGGCAACTACCTATGCCACCTTATAGGTGGGCATGACTTGTGTATTATTGGCTTGATGGAGACTAGAATCGAGCAGATTTCAAGGCATGATGTGGATAAGCTAGCTGGGAGGAATTGACAGTTTCTCTGTCATCCGTCTGTGGGAAATTTTGGAGGGATTATCATTCTTTGGCGACAGGACCTGGTTGGCTTCTCACCCACTATCATTTCTGATCAAATTGTGATAGGTACCGTTTCTTTGCACAACAGCGTGCAGTGGACAATTGGATGGGTTTATGGAAAAAAAGAATACCATGATAGGAGGGTGCTCTGGCAACTTATGGAGGCAAATGTGGATCAGCAGTTACCTACTATCATCGAGGGTGACTTCAATTGCATTCTTCATCAAGAAGACAAGAAAGGTGGGAAGAGGTTTTCTTACTCTACTGCAGCCCAGGACATGGAAGACTGCATGGTCGCCGCTGACCTTCATGAGCTTGAGTTTGTTGGGCCAAAATTCACTTGGACCAACAACAAGGATGGAAGGAGCAAAATCTGGGTTCGCCTTGATCGGGTTTTGGTCAACTCTGCTGCCTCTAATCTCTTGGGGATAGCCACCCTCCGGATTGCCTCAGACCACTGCCCTCTTTTGCTTTCTGTTAGTTCTCCTTCTCTTGATCGGTCTCAGAGGTGGGTTAAATTTGAGGACACTTGGCTTTCCTACCCTATGGTCTGGAAACTAGTATGGAAGAATTAGTTCAAGGAAGACTTCGGCTCTAAAGCTGCTATTCTCCAAAGAAAGAGTGCTCGTACTCTGCGGGCCCTCTTTCATTGGAGCAAGAACAAGTTGAGGGACCTCCACTCGATCAAGGATAGCCGGAAAGGACATTGCCACTCCGTGATCTGATTGCTGCTGTTTACCCCTACTCACCTTCAGCTCCAAAGTTATTGAGCTGAATTCTACTCTTGCCAGGCTCAATACTTGGTGGAAGCAGAGAGCAAAAGTTAGGTGGCTTCAACATGGGGATGGGAACACCCACTTCTTTCATACTGTTGCCTCCTCCAACAGGATCAGATGTGTTCAGAGGGAGGATGGGAGTTTGGTGGAAAGCCCTGAGGCTGTTCCTAATGAATTCACTACCTTCTTCAGGCAGAAATGGGTGGAAGGAGTTGTCTCCCTTGACAACTGGCTGACCATTCCTGCTGAGCTTCAGGTACCGTCTACTGCCAAACCTCTACTTGATGCATTTGTTTCTGAGCAGGAGATTTGGGATGCCATTCACTCTATGGGGGCCAACTGGTCCCCTGGCCTAGATGGAATTTCGACCACCTTCTTTAAGTAGTTTTGGCAATGTGTAAAGAAGGATGTCGTTGCTGCTGTCTAAGAATTCTTTGTCACATCTTGCATGGAGGAAGCTTGGAAGGAGACCCTTATTGTTCTGATACCCAAAGTTGTGGGTCCTTCCAAATTTCAAATACCATCACTGTGTCGGACCATCTGGGTGGTTGCAAAAATCCTAGGGAATAGACTAAAGCACCTCCTCCCTAGCCTTATTTCTGAAGAGCAAGGAGCTTTTGTTCCTCAAAGGAACATTTCTCATCATTGCTTACTATCTCAAGAAATCTTCAACAAATTGCAGCATTCAACCTCTCAGGTAGGCTTTATGGCAATCAAGATTGATATGGAGCAAGCTTATGATCGTATGAGCTAGAAAACTCTAAGGATGATGCTGTTGTTGATGGGATTCCCTGAGTGCTTCAGCAATTGGGTGTTGCAGTGTGTTACTCACCCAAAATTCTCCATATTGTTGAATGGGAAAAGAACTGACTGGATTGATGCTCAGTGTGGGTTCAGACAGGGGTGCCCACTCTCACCATACTTGTTCATTCTATACCAATCACGACTTTGTCATTTAAGCAGGGGAAGGCCGGGGCATGGGTTTGATAGCTAGAGGTACTTGCATCACTCACCTCCTTTATGCTGACAATATCCTTATTACTTCACAGGTGTTGGAGGGGCATGCCAAGCAGATAAAGAGCATCCTACAGGAATATTGTTCCTGGACAAGGCAGAGGATTAATTGTGCTAAGTATGCCATTTTGTTTAGTAAAGCTGCTAAACGATGGAGGACAAATTGCATTGCCAGATTGCTGGGGTACAGCCGCATGCAAGAATTTGACTATCTTGGTATTAAGTTGGCAATGAGGAGGCTTTATAAGAGTGATCATTCCACTTTGATCCAGCGGGCTAAGGAGAAGATTATGGCATGGGGTTCTCGTCACCTCTCTTTGGCAGGCCATGCTACTCTCATCTCTTCCTCCCTCCTGCCAGGTTCTATTTACCAGCTTACACATACCATCATGCCTATGAATGTGTGGCAGGACATTGAGCGACTTTGCAAGTCCTTCCTCTGGGACAAGAGCTCCACTCAAAGGAGTCTTCATTATGTCAAATGGGCTACCGTGTGCACTCCGCAGAAGTTGGGTGGACTTGGTTTCCATTCGGCCTCTACCTGGACAGGCCCCCTGCGGGCACGACTTGCATGGGACTTCCTTCAGAAGCCTGCATCCCTTCTCCGCCACTGCCTACGGGATCGTTATGGTGCAGATATATGGGACAGCACTTTGAGGAGAGGTGACTCCAAGACCTGGGCTGTCATTTTGAGTGGAGCTCAGAGCCTTGAACCCCTCATTCGGTGGAGGATTGCTAATGGAAGCAAGGTTCAGGTTTTGTCACACATGTGGCTGACTGACGCACCTCTTTCCAGGAGACCCACCTATATGGATGTTGCCAGCATTGAAGACCAGCGGGTGGCTACTTTTATTCAAGATAACAGGACCTGGGATATGGCCAAACTGCAAGGACTTTTCGGCCAGGAGGTTATTGAGCAGATTACAAGGGTGCCTCTTCACCCTGACTTAGTGGAGGATGAGCCTGAGTTGATCCACCTTCCGATTGGTAAGTCTTTGACTGCCTTAGCCTATGTAGCTCTCTTTCCGCGGGAAAATTCTACACATCTGTGGCTCTAAAAGCTTAGGTTACATCCCCGGGAAAGGTTCTTTTGGTGGCGTATTCTGAAGGATGCCTTACCGACCCTCTCCTGGCTGCAAAGGAGAGGACTGGTGGATGATGTCCAATGTCCCTGGGGCTGCTCTGAGGCAGAAGACTTGGACCATATCCTGACTTGGTGCTCCCTCACGACTGCTGTCATCCAGGTTCTCTCCTCTTGGGGATTTGATATCCCTTCCTTTGCAAATTCCCAAGATCTTTTCAGGGGCTTTGATCGTATCCCAAAGGACAACATGGCCTGGGGGAGAGCTTACTGTAGTACGATCTATCAAGTATGGAGGACTAGGAATGCCAAGACTCATGACCAACTGCATGCTACACCAAAGATTCTTGCATCCAACATTTTAGAGGCATTCACCATGCTGGAGCTCCTCAAAGGCTAAAAATGTTGATGGTGCCCTTCTCCAGTCTAGCCTTGTAGGTATTGGTGTTGTGATTAGAGATGAGTCTGGTAGATTCATCAAGGCTGCAGGACTTCATCTCTAGCACTGGGACAGTACCTTCATTGAGCTGCATCCTATGCTTGCCTTCAAGCAGATTGTTGAGCCTTAGATGTTTGAGTACAAGAGTCTAGTTCTTGAAGGAGACAACTTGGTTGTGGTGACTTACCTTCAGAAGACTCTTCAGCAGGATTTTTGGTCTGCCGTTCCTCCTCAGGCACCGGACGTTGGCTTCCTTAGAGACTTCCACCAGGTGCTCTTCTCTCACACCGCCAGAGAGCACAACCGACTTGCAGATTTATGTGCTAAGCTTGCTACACAAGCTGATTTTGTTTGGCATTCTGTTGATGCTTGTAATATCCCCTCTGCTTTTTTTTTTATATTTTAGATGATGATAAGAAGCTTGTGGCTTCTTCTTAGTCTTTCTTTAGTTGTTGCACTGGTGCTCTTTTGTAACCCATTTTTATTATTAATGCAATCTGCAACTTTCAAGGGACCCAAAAACTTTGGGATTTTTTTCTCTCTCTTGAGGGGCGGCTTTCCAATACTCTCTTCTCTCCATGGTGGGGGGTGGTCACCTCCTCCTACAAGGGACAAGGTGGCTAAGAGGGAGGGCGAGAAGGTGGCAAGAAGGAGAGGGGTCATGGCAAGGTGGTGCTTGGGGCGGATAAGCTTTCTTGTGCAATAGATGGTCGGGTTGGTGCTGATCTTGGCCTAGAAATGCAAGGGGGAGGTGGCAACTTCTCCAAAGAACCTTCAAGGCTTCTCCAGAAAGAGGAGGCACTCGAATTGGCATGTGGTGGTGCTAGGTTGGCCGGCCAATTGGATCTTGATCATTCAAAGCCATCTGCAATCAGACTCTGCATCAGAGATTCTGTATAGCCAGTCGCCTGTGGGCTGGAGAATGTGCTCAGCTGGACGCCCGTGTGGAGGCTGGCGGAGAAACCACGCGATACCCGCAAAATCACGCGCTTAATCGTGAGGGGGCAGGGCCGGCGCATTAGCATACGGTAAGCAGACCACCGCGGGCGGAAATTGCACGCGCGCTACCCGAATGGCGGGCGACGACAGCAGGATGGCGACGGGCCAACGCAAACGTAAATGCATAGCGCCATGCGATGTTAATATGGCATGTACCGCATCGCAAGAAGCATTATAGCGCCAGGGCGATGGCGGGAAGCCTGCGGCGCAGGCTTATGCGCTAAGGAGGTTGCCGGAGGACAAGCCAGCACCAAGACTTCACTCTGGTGGCCGATTACATCTGACGGACTAGCCGCCAGGTTGAAGCAGTGACCAATGGGGATGCTGAAATGCAAGATGAGGGAGATCAAACTGGACTCTATGCTAGCTGTGAAGGGACCCAATTCGGCCAAGGTATGTTCTACAATATGTGTGATATTGATGACATTGGGGCTAGTTGCCCGGACCATATGGATGATTTTTCAGGTGGGGAAAATGTCGGACACCCAATTGCAAGTGGGTGGTGACCAAGATGTCTCTATGGCTGAGCACATTGCTCCAGGGCAGTGCACACAAGGTGCTCGCACTAATGCCACAGTGAACCTGAGCACCTTTGCTTGGGGTGTGCTTCAAGGATTGGACAAGGGGAAAGGCAAGGCTACTACTAACCCTTGGTTTGAAGACAATAGCCTTCCTAGGGAGGCTTTGCCTAGAGCTTCAAATGGTTCTAGCTCTCGGCCAAGGGAGGGCAAGAATCCAAATGATCAAACCAACCCTTGGAAGAAGAAGGAATATGTTAAATTGGGGCCTATAGACAAAAATGCAGCACTCATGGAGGATGGCATTACTGTTCTACTTGATGACCAAGCTGTTGATGACAATCAATTGAATCTTGAAAGAGCACTGGTTGGGAAGATCTTGGGGATAAGACCTTCATATTTTTACCTCAATGCAGACCTTCAGAGGAAGTGGAGTCGGTGGGGGACTTTCAAATTAATTATGGTTGCCCCAGATTGCTTCATTTGCATCTTTGAAACTACTGAGGCTAGAGTTGCAGTCTTGATGAATGAGCCTTGGTTTGTTGTGGAGAATGTTATCGGGTTGGATAAGTGGACTCTCACTTTCAATCCCAAATCCCTATAAAGGCTAGATCGCTTCCTTTATTGGAGAGCCTCTGTGGGTGGATCACCCAACAAACTCATGGGGGCAAAGCATGTTTGCCAGAGTATGCATCAGACTTGATCTTTCACAGAAACTCCCCACTGGAGTTTGGATCCATGGAAGAAACGGAAGATTTTTCCAGCATGTTGAGTATGAGGGTATCACTCAACTCTACTTTGCTTGTGGAAAGGTGGGACACAAGGTTGACTCTTGCCCCACCAAGAAGGTTCCTCTAGTTGCTCCCACTATGGGTAAGACTTCCTCTTCTCCTCCTGTTCAGACTAATGTGCATGAGTCTATGCGGACTTGGCCCACCGCTGAGAAGGGGGAATGTAGCACTGCCAATCAGAATCCCACTAAAGGCAAGAATGTTGAGACACAACAGGTTGCTCCATCACCTTTACCTACACAGCCTGAGGAATCCACTTCTTCTGAGTATGGTCCTTGAGTGCTGGTCACCAGGAAGAAGAAAACTAATAATAAGCAACAACAAGTCAGCTTGAAGAAGAAGGAAGGTGGGCGAAGGCCATGGGGTGGCCAACCTCTGCCCACTCATTCCCCAAGAAGAGCTCCTCCACAAGGAGCACCTTCAAAGCAGCCCCTCCCTACTGGCCGGAAGCATATCTCCCATATTCCAAGCCACGCCCACGGTGGAGAAACTCAAAAGCCGGGGAGAATAGACAACCATGCATACTACCATAAAGGCAAGGGTGTCAGGTGCACACTTTGAGAGGGAGTCGCAGAATTTTGAGGCCAACTCAAAGAATAGGAAGAAGGTACACGTGAATCACTGGGGATAACTCCCCATGGTGACTTAATGTCATCTATCTTTTTGGAATTGTAAAGAAAATATTGGCCACTACCTACCACCGACATTGGTGGCCATGATATATGTATGATTGGCCTAGTGGAAACTAGGATTGAGGAGATCTCTCGGCGAGAAGTGGACAAGTTGGTTGGAAGCAGCTGGTAGTTCCTTTGTCATCCCTCTATAGGGAATTTTGGTGGGATTATTATTCTTTGGCAAAGTAATCTGATTGGGTTCACCCCAACCGTTTACCGAGGTCGGAAGTGTTAGTATGCCTAATAAATACACTCTGGATGGATTTATGCTAATAAAGATAATCACGTAGGAGGATACTTTGGCACTATTCTTAGCAATGTGGACCCTACTATTATTGGTGGAGATTTTAAGCGCATCAGGATAAGAAGGAGGGAAGCCTTTCTCTTTCTCACAAAGTGAAATGGAGAATTGCATGGCCTCCGCTGACTTGCATGAGCTTGATTTTGTTGGCCAACAATTCACATGGACCAACAATAAGGATGGCAGAAGTAAGATTTGGGACTCGATCCTTGTCAACTCCTTGGCATCCAACTTACTGAGACACGGTCACCTTTCTCGTATTGCTTCACCACCGCGTCCTTTGTTGCTTTCGCCAGCAAGACAGATAGACCACGGTGGCTATTTGAGGAGATGTGGCTTTCTTACCCTATGGCCTGGAAGCTTGGGAGGCAGAAATGGGGGAAAGATGACTATGGCTCTAAAGCTGATATTCTCCAACAAAAAAGCAGCAAAACATTGAAGGCCCTCTTTCATTGGAGCAAAAACAAGATGAAGGATCTGAACTCTCTGAAGAGTAAATTGGAGGAAGACATTGTTGAACTCCATATCATTGATTTCGACGATGGTCTCCCACTACAGAGGTGATCTTCGTTCCAAGGTGTGAGCTGAATTTTACTCTTGGCTAAACACTTGGTGGAAACAGAGAGCCAAGTCCAGATGGCTTCAACAGGGAGATGGTAATACTCACTTTTCCATTGCTTTCTTCTAGACATCGCAATAGAATCAAGTGTCATGAGTGAGGATGGAAGCATTGAGGACATTACCGCCTTCACCACTTTCTTTCATAAGTGGATCAAGGGGATGTTTCACTTGATGATTGGCCTACCATTCCGAGCGACAGGTATGTACTTCCTCATGTCAAAACTCTTCTTGATGCTAACATTACTGAGCATGAAATTTGGGAGGCCTTAAACTCGATGGGGCTCAATCAAGCTCCAGGATTGGATGGGATTACCTCATCCTTCTACAAGCAATTCTGGCGGTGTGTGAAGGAGGATGTTATTGCAGCTATTCAGGAGTTCTATCTCACTTCCCGCATGGATGACAATTGGAAAGAGATGCTCATTGTGCTGATTGAAGAGCGTGTCCCGCCCATCCAAGTTTCCCCATTAGTCTGTCGACCATTTACAAGCTGGTTGCAAAGATCCTGGTTAATAGACTGAAGCATATCCTCCCCGCCATCATCTCTGAGGAGCAAGGTGCCTTTGTGCCACAGAGGAACATCTCACATCACTGCCTCTTAGCCCAGGAAATCTTTAATAAGCTTAAGCACTCAACCTCTCAGGTTGGGGGCATGGTGATCAAGATTGACATGGAGCAGGCATATGACCACATGAGTTGGAAGACTTTGGAGAAAGTCCTGGTTCTGATGGGTTTCCCTCCTACCTTCAGCAAGTGGGTGATGCAGTGTATTACATGCTCGAAGTTCTCTATCTTGCTGAATAGAAGACGAACTGAGTGGATTGATGCTCAGTGTGGTTTTCAATAAGGGTGCCCGCTCTCCCCTTACTTGTTCATCATGTGCTCTGAGCTTCTTACCCAAGCCTTCAAGCAGAAGGGGCCCCAGCTGGGCATGTCTCTGACTACTGGAGGTACCTGCATCTCTCATCTTTTATATGCTGATGATATTATTATTGCTTCTCAGGCATTAGTTGCACATGGAAAACAAATTAGAGGCATTCTTGAGGAGTACTGTGCCTGGACTGGGCAGCGTATCAATGCTGTTAAATCTGCTATCATCTTCAGCCATGCTGCAACCAGATGGAGGAAAAATCGGATTGCTAGGATGCTTGGGTTTAGGAGATGCCAGGAGATGGATTATCTTGGCCTCAAACTAGCACTACGAAGACTTCACAGGAGTGATTACTCTTAGTTGATTCATGGGGCAAGGGAGAAGATTCTAGCTTGGGGATCCCGTCACCTATCCCTTGCGGGCCTCTCCACCCTGCTTCTCTTAGCTCTACTGCCTAGGTTACACATACCATCATCCCTTCAAATGTTTTGCTGGGGATTGAGAAGCTTTGCAGATCTTTCCTCTAGGATAAGAGCTCCACACAGAAGAGTGTCCATTATGTCAAGTGGAATGACATATGTTCACCTCAGAAGGCTGGGGGCCTTGGTTTTCATTCAGCCACCACTTGGAGTGGTCCTTTAAGGGCACGGCTAGCCTGGGACTTCATTCAGAAGCCTACTACTCTTCTACATTGGTGCCTGTGGGAGAAGTATGGTGATGATATTTGGGGGAGTTCTTTGAGAAGGGGTGATTCCAAGTCCGGGTCGTCCTTCTGGAGCCCAAAGCCTCAAGCATATTATCCAGGTGGAGGATTGCGATGGGAGCAAGGGTTCTCTCACTTGTGATTTTTCCTTCCGTGAGACCGACCTTCATTGATGTAGTTGCCCTTGAGGATCAAATGTTGAGTGCCTTCATTCGACCAGATAGAAGCTGGGACACTGCCAAATTAGAGCATCACTTTGGTCATGACCTTGTTGAGCTGATCAAAGGAGTGGAGACTCACTCAGACTTAGTGGCTGGAGTCAATCCATCTACCCCTAGGTAAGTCACTCACTTCGCTTGCTTATGATTCTCTGTTCCTGCAGGATTGCTCTTGTTATCAGTGGCTCAACTAGGAGAAGTTATTTTGGTAGCGCATTTTGAAGGGTGCTATCCCAACCCTTTCTTGGCTGCACCAATGGGGACTTGTGGAGGAGGTTCAATGCCCGTGGGGCTGCTCTTAAGCTGAGGATTTGGACCACATTCTGACTAGATGCTCTCTCACCGCCAAGGGTCTGGTTCTTGCTACTTGGGGGGACTTGTTATGCCTTCTTTGCCACCACATCTCTCTTCTGCTTTTGACCAAACCCCCAAGGACAAATCTACTTGGGGTAGAGCTTACTGTTCTGTTGTTTATCAAATTTGGAGGGCCAAGAATGCAAAGACTCATGGACGGCCTTATGGAACCCCCAAAATTCTTGCGGCAAACATTTTGGAGGATTTCACCAACATCATCCTTTCCTTTCGTGAGCAATGGAGCTCCACCCACCACACCGGCATTTTCATACTCCTCATGTACCCCTGGATGGCTAAAGGCTAATGTGGACGGTGCACTACTCGTACTGCGCAGTATTGAGAGATGACATGTGCAATCTTATCAAGGCCGCAGGTATTGTTCGGTTGGGATAGCATAGATGGAGATGCTCGCCATAAAGCAGCTTGTTGAGCCCTGGATGCATGAGTTGAAGGGTATCATTCTTGAAGGAGAAAACACTACTGTGGTGACCTACCTCAAGAAGATGCTTCATCAGAGTTACTGGACAGCCTCTCCAGCTCAGGCGCCTGATCTTGGCTTCCTCAATGAGTTCCACCAGGTGTTGTTCTCTCACATCAGCCAGGACTACAATCGGTTAGTGGATTTTTGTGCACACTTTACTACTACTTCTGAGTTTGTATGGCATTCTGCTGATTTTTGTTTTATCCCTCCTGCATTTCATGTTATTTTGGAGGATGATAGGAAGCATTTAGCTTCAAGTTAGCATGCTTTTCTTTTTGCCGAACTTGTTTAGTTTGCAATATCTTTTTTTTATTAATGTAAATGCAAAATTTCAAGGAACCCAAAAACTTTGGGAGGCTCTCATTTCCATGAATTTTTTCTCTCTCCTTGGTGCGGCTCTCCAAGAACTTCTTTCCTCCATGGCGGGGGGTGGCCAGCGGTCACCTCCTCCATGAGACAAAGCTTCACGAAGGGAAGGTCAAGAAGGTGGTCAGGCCTCAGGTACTGTTCACTCTGCAAGTGTGGTGGCAAGGCGGCGGCGCATGGGACGGACAAGGAATGTCCAAGAACGGATGATCGAATGGAGGCCGATCTTGATCAGGGAAGACATCTGGTCAGCGAAGTCTACACTGTAGACTTTGCACGGTCTATGGGATAAGGAGCAGCTCAGGTTGATAGGCATTGGCACGACAAACCGGGTTTCTTGATCCTTGTAAGAACCTCGGCATCAGACTCGGCATGGCTTCACCAGAAGGCGTGATCCGAGTTGGCACTAGCGGGTGGCGCAAAGCGGCTAGCCGCAGCGAATGCCCGCTGGTGGCGAGGAAGCGGCGCGGCGGGTACATGTCCTTTCCCAGACTTGGTTGATTGACATCCCACTTTCTAGGAGACCCACCTTCATTGATGTCGCTACTCTGGAAGGCCTCCGGGTGTGCTCTTTCATTCAGCCAGACTGATATTGGGACATTGAAAGATTGGAGCTCCACTTCGGGCAGGATCTGGTGGACCAAATCACAAGAGTGGTGCCACATACGACTTAGGTGATGAGCTAATTGGTAATTTCCTCTAAGCAAGTCCCTACACTTGCTTATGAGGCTCTCTTCCCACCAATCGGCCGTCACCGCTGGCTTAACTCCATCGCATCCACGAGAAAAGTTGTCGGTGGCGAGTCCCGAAGGCTGCAACGTTGACATGGCTACAGGGGGGAGGAGGTACAGTGTCTTGGGGCACCGAGGAGGAATTGGAGCATATTCTGATCAGATGCTCTCTCACAAAGGTTGTCCTGCGGGTTCTTTCCTCTTGGGGCTTTGTCTTGCCTTCCTTTATCTGTTCTCAGGATCTCTTCAAGGCATTCAACAGCATCCCCAAGGCTGATCTAGCTTGGGGTAAGACATATTGCTATGACATATACCAGGTTTGGAGGACTAGGAATGCCAAGACTCACGGCCGCCCTCATGGATCCCCCAAGGTGCTTGCTGCAAACATCTTGGAGGCATTCACCAACACCTCTGCCTTTCCATTTCGAGAGAAATGGAGCTCCATCACCACATCTGATTCCTCACTCTTCTTGGACTCCCCGATGGCTTAAGGCCAATGTTGATGGTGCACCTATCCTCCGGCTTGGTATCGAGTTATGATTAGAGATGATACTTGCAACCTCATCAAGGTCGCAGATTCATCTTGACTAGACAAAGACACGTGTGGAGCCGCAGCTATGCTTGCAATTAGCATTCTGGAGCCGTGGATGTATGAGGGGTTGATCTTGGAAGGCGACAATCACGGTGGTGACTTACCTCCAGACTGCGAAGCTTATCGGACTACTCTCCCAAAGACGTGCACTGATATTGCTTCCCTGATTTCCACCGTGATCTTCTCACACATCGCAGAGACAGAACCGACCGGCAGATCTGCACGACTTGCTACTGAGTCTGACTTTGTGTGGCACTCTTATGATGCTTGTATTTTTCCTACTGCTTTTTCTCTTATTTTAGAGGATGACCGTGAGCATGTTGCTCCGGCCTAGTTTGTCTGTCTTTTTCTAGCTGTGCACTTTTGTGCTCCTTTGCAACCCTATTTTATTAATGCAATATGCAACTTTCAAGGAACCCAAAAACTTTAGCCCGGAACCCAAAAACTTTGGGGACTCTTTCATTTCCATGATTTCTCTTGAGGGAGGGGCTACTTCCAATACTCTCTTCTCTCCATGGTTTGGGGGTGGCGTGGTCACCTCCCACAAGGGACAAGGCGGCTAGGAGGGAGGGCCGAGAAGGAGAAGAGAGGAGACCATGGAAAAAGGAGGTGCTAGGACTGACAAGGGTTCTTTGCAAGGGATGGTTGGGTTGGTGTTTGACATTGAAATGCATGAGGAAGGTGGCGACTTCTCCAAAGACCATGCAAGGCTTCTCAAGAGGAGGTGCCCGGGTTGGCTGCAGGTGCCTGGTTTGGCCTAAATGGATCTGAAAATCTCCCTGCACTATAGACTCGCGACAACAGAGTCTCATGGCTCAAGCTGCTGGGCTGAGAGGACAGGACAAAGGTCACCAGTGCTCTGACCCAGGCGAGGAGGCGCCGCGAACGGCCCACAAATCACTGGGCAAGGCGCATGGAGCTGGGTGACTGTGAAGGCGGAACGAATTGGCACTGCCGCAATGACCACGGGCAATCATGCTTATCACGCGACTAATGGGGCCAAGGCTGGTGGCACGAGGGATGGCGTGCTGGCTTACGGCAAGAAGCCAAAGAATGCATGGGCGAGCTGAAGCTGATGCAAGTGCAATGCATACCGCTACCAGTACGGCTACGCCGTAATGACATTACGCTGGCGCCAAGTCCCATGGTGAAGCGGTTTGTTAGGCGGCAGCGCAGCGGGGGGACAAGCCGCCGACGCCGGTCAATCGCTCACCGCGGTGGCGGATTCACAACTAGACATGCAGATTATCGAGCAAGGGCCAATGGGGATGCTGATATGCATGATGATGAAGATCAAGCTAGCTTTACTAAGGCTAACAGCACACATAAAGGCAAAATTGAGAGCATTGAATTCGGCCAAGGTATGTCCTACAATATGTGTGATATTGATGACATTGGGGCTAGTTGCCCAGACCATATGGATGATTTTTCAGGTGGGGAACATGCCGGACACCCAATTGCAAGTGGGGCGACCAAAAGATGTTTCTATCGATCACATTGCTCAGGCGTGCACAAGGTGTTTGCTCTAATGCCACGTGAACCCCAGCACCTTTGCTTGGGGTGCTTCAAGGATTGGACAAGGGGAAAGGCAGGGCTACTAACCTTTGTTTGAAGACAATAGCCTTCCTAGGGAGGCTTTGCCTAGAGCTTCATATGGTGCTAGCTCTCAGCCAAGAGAGGGCAAGCATCCCAATGATCAAGCCAACCCTTGGAAGAAAAAGGAATATGTTAAATTGGGGCCTATAGACAAAAATGCAGCACTCATAGAGGATGGCATTATTGTTCTACTTGATGACCAAGCTGTTGATGACAATCAATTGAAGCTTGAAAGAGCACTGGTTGGGAAGATCTTGGGGAGAAGACCTTCATATTTTTACCTCAATGCAGACCTTCAGAGGAAGTGGAGTCGGTGGGGGGCTTTCAAATTAATTATGGTTACCCCAGATTGCTTTGTTTGCATCTTTGAAACTACTGAGGCTAGAGATGCAGTCTTGATGAATAGGCCTTGGTTGTTGCGGGGAATGTTATTGGATTGGATAAGTGGACTCCCACTTTCAATCCCAAATCTCTTCATGGGCTCTCCGATTTGGGTACGCTTTCCTAACCTCCCCCTGCTTTAATGGGATAATACTAATATTGTCAGGATCGCTTCCTTTATTGGAGAGCCTCTGTGGGTGGATCACCCAACAAACTCATGGAGGCAAAGCATGTTTGCCAGAGTATGCATCAGACTTGATCTTTCACAAAAACTCTCCACTGGAGTTTGGATCCATGGAAGAAACGGAAGATTTTTCCAGCATGTTGAGTATGAGGGTATCACTCAACTCTGATTTGCTTGTGGAAAGGTGGGACACAAGGTTGACTCTTGCCCCACCAAGGAGGTTCCTCCAGTTGCTCCCACTATGGATAAGACTTCCTCTTCTCCATCTATTCAGACTAATGTGCATGAGTCTATGGAGAATTTGGCCCAGCCTGCTTTAGCTGAGAAGGGAGAATGTAGCACTACCAATCAGAATCCCACTAAAGGCAAGAATGTTGAGACACAGCAGGTTGCTCCACCACCTTTACCTACACAGCCTGAGGAATCCACTTCTTCTGAGTATGGTCCTTGGGTGCTGGTCACCAGGAAGAAGAAAACTAATAATAAGCAAAAACAAGTCAGCTTCAAGAAGAAGGAAGGTGAGAAGCAAGGTCATAGAGGTGGCCAACCTACAGCCACTCATTCCCAAAGAAGAGCTCCTCCACAAGGAGCACCTTCAAAGCAGCCCTCCCCATCAAGCAAGGCTCCCATATTCTAAGCCACCACAATGGAGAAACTTAAAAAGCCAGTGCGGGAGAAGAGAACCATGCATACTATCACAAAGGCAAGGGTGTCACAGGCACACTTTGAGAGGGAGCTACAGAATTTGGGGCCAATTGAGGCCAACTCAAAGAAGAGGAAGAAGGTACAGGAATCACCAATCCCCATGGTGACTTAATGTCATCCATCCTTTTGAATTGTAGGGGGGCCGAAGAAAACTAGACCTACGCCACACCATGATATCAGATGATTGGCCTAGTGGAAACTAGGATTGAGGAGATCTTTTGGCGGGAAGTGGACAAGTTGGTTGGAAGCAACTGGCAGTTCTTTTGTCATCCCTATAGGAAATTCTGGTGGGATTATTATTCTTTGGCAAAATAATCTGATTGGGTTCACCCCAACTGTTCTTACTGATCAGATAGTTCTGGGAAGTGTTAGTATGCCTAATAACACCCAGGGACTCGGGTTTATGTTAATAAAGATTATCACCGCAGGGAGGATACTTTGGCGCACTATTCTTAGCAATGTGGATGGACCCCCTACTATTATTGGTGGAGATTTTAACTTAGCAGATAAGAAGGGAGGGAAGTCTTTCTCTCACAGCGGAAATGGAGGATTGCATGGCCTCCGCTGACTTGCATGAGCTTGATTTTGTTGGCCAACAATTCACATGGACCAACAATAAGGATGTGGGGGATCGACTCGATAGGATCCTTGTCAACTCCATCCAACTTACCACTGAGACACGAAGGTCACCTTTCTCGATTACTTCGACCACCTTTGTTTTCGCTTACCGAGATAGACCACATCGGTGGCTATGATTTGAGGAGATGTGGCTTTCTTACCTATGGCGGAAGCTTGTAAATGGGGAAAGATGACTATGGCTCTAAAGCTGATATTCTACAATGAAAAAGCAGTAGAACATTGAAGGCCCTCTTTCATTGGAGCAAAAATAAGATGAAGGATCTGAACACTCTGAAGAGTAAATTAGAGGAAGACATTGCTGAACTCGGATCATTGAAGATGGTCTCCACTACACAAGAGGCAGATTTTCGTTCCAAGGTGGTGGAGCTGAATTCTACTCTTGCTAGGCTAAACACTTGGTGGAAACAGAGAGCCAAGTCTAGATGGCTTCAACAGGGAGATGGAAATACTCACTTTTTCCATAATGTTGTTTCTGCTAGACATCGCACCAATAGAATCAAGTGATGAGGATGGAAGCATTCGATAGTCCTAAGGACATTACTTCGCCTTCACCACTTTCTTCCCGATAATGGATGAAGGATGTTTCACTTGATGATTGGCCTACCATTACTGCACCTCCTCATGTCAAAACTCTTCTTGATGCTAACATTACTGAGCAGAAAATTTGAGAGGCCTTACACTTGATGGGGCCCAATCGAGCTCCATGATTGGATGGGATTACCTCGTCCTTCTACAAGCAATTATGGCGGTGTGTGAAGGAGGATGTTATTGCAGCTGTTCAGGAGTTCTTTCTCACTTCCCGCATTGATGACAATTGGAAAGAGATGCACATTGTCATTCAAGACCAACCGCCCATCCAAGTTTCGCCCATTATGTCGACATTTACAAGCTAGTTGTAAAGATCCCGGTTAATATATCAAGCATATCCTCCCCGCCATCATCTCTCGAGGAGCAAGGTGCCTTTGTTCCTGTGAGGAACATCTCACATCACTCTGAAATCTTTAATAAGCTTAAGCACTTAACCTCTCGGGTTGGGGCATGGTGATCAAGATTGACATGGAGGTGCATATGACCGCATGAGTTGGAAGACTTTGGAGAAAGTCCAGGTTCTGATGGGTTTCCCTCCTACATTCAGCAAGTGGGTGATGCAGTGTATTACATTCCCGAAGTTCTCTATCTTGTTGAATGAAAGATGAACTGAGTGGATTGATGCTCGTGTGGTTTTCAAGGGTGTCCGCTCTCCCTTACTTGTTCATCCCGTGCTCGAGCTTCTTACCCAAGCCTTCAAGCGAAGGGGCCCCGCATGTCTCGACTCTGGAGCATCTCTCATCTTTATATGTCGATGATATTATTATTGCTTCTCGTGCATCAGCACATGGCAAATTAAAGGCATTCTTGAGGATTATTGTGACGGGCGTATCAATGTCTAACTGCTATCATCTTTAGCGCAAACCAGGATGGAGGACAAATCGATTTCTAGTATGCTTGGGTTTAGGAGAGTCCGGGAGATGGATTATCTTGGCCTCAAGCTAGCACTACGAAAACTTCACAGGAGTGATTACTTTCAGTTGATTCATCAGGCAAGGGAGAAGATTCTAGCTTGGGGATCCCATCACCTATCCCTTGCGGGCTGCTCCACCCTGCTCTCTTCAACTCTACTGCCGGGATCAGCTTACCAGATTACACACACCATCATACCTTCAAATGTTTTGCTTGAGAAGCTTTGCATCCTTCCTCCGGGATAAGAGCTCCACATAGAAGAGTGTCCATTATGTCAAGTGGAATGACATATGTGTTAAGGTTGGGGCCTTGGTTTTCATTCAACCACCACTTGGGTCCTTTGGCACGGCTAGCCTAGGACTTCATTCAAGCCTACTACTCTTCTACATCTGCACTCTGGAGAAGTATGGTGATGATATTTGGGGAGTTCTTTGAGAAGGGTGTGATTCCAAGTCTGTGTCCTTCGGGGCCCAAAGCCTCAAGCATATTATTCGGTGGAAGATTGCTGATGGGAGCAAGGTACAGGTTCTCTCACATACTTGGCTGACAGATTTTTCCTTCTCTAGGAGACCGACCTTCATTGATGTAGCTGCCTTTGAGGATCAGATGTTGAGTGCCTTCATTCGACCAGATAAAAGCTGGGACACTGCCAAATTGGAGCTTCACTTTGGTTATGACCTTGTTGAGCTGATCAAAGGAGTGGTGACTCACTCAGTCTTAGTGGCGAATATCCCGGAGCTGACTCATCTACCCCTAGGTAAGTCACTCACTTCGCTTGCTTATGATGCTCTTTCTCAGATTGCTCTTGTTATCGTGGCTCACGAGGTTTCGCTCCATCCCCGGGAGAAGTTATTTTGGTGGCGCATTTTGAAGGGTGCTATCCCAACCCTTTCTTGGTTGCATCAACGGGGACTTGTGGAGAAGGTTCAATGCTGGCCGAGGATTTGGACCACATTGACTAGATGCTCTCTCACCACGTGAAGGTTCTTGCTACTTATTATGCCTTCTTTTACCACACATCACGGATCTCTTTCGCTTTTTTGACCAAACCTCCAAGGACAGATCTACTTGGGGTAGAGCTTACTGTTCTGTTGTTTATCAAGTTTGGAGGGCCACGAATGCAAAGACTCATGGACGGCTTTACGGAACCCCCAAAATTCTTGCGGCAAATATTTTGGAGGCTTTCACCAACACTGCATCCTTTCCTTTTTCGTGAGCAATGGGAGCTCCACCAGCCACACCGGCTATTTTCATACTCCTCCTGGACCCCCCCCCTCCCGGATGGCTAAAGGATAATGTGTGCACTGCACCGGTACTGCAGTATTGAGTGGTGATCGAGATGACATGGGCAATCTTATCAAGGCAGGTCAGTTGATTGGGATAACACCTTTGTGGAGATGCAGCCATGCTCGCATAAAGCCTTGTTGAGCCCGGATGCATGAGTTGAAGGGTATCATTCTTGAAGGAGACAACACTACGGGTGACCTACCTCGAAGCCAGAGTTCTGACCTCTCCACCAGGCCTGATCTTGGCTTCTCGGTGAGTTCCACCGTGTGTTGTTCTCTCACACACAATCGATTAGCATTTTTGTACACTTGCTACTACTTCGAGTTTGTATGGCGTTGATTTTGTTTTATCCCTCCTGCTTTTCATGTTATTTTGGAGGATGATAAGAAGCATTTAACTTCAAGTTAGCATGCTTTTCTTTTTGCCGAACTTGTTTAGTTTGTAATATATTTTTCTTTATTAATGCAAATGCAAAAATTTCAAGGAACCCAAAACTTGCTCTCTCATTTCCATGCCCTCTCTCTCTAGTGGATTTGAGACTCTCTCTCTATGGGGTGGTGTCCAAAATTGCATATTGCATTTAATAATAAAAGTAGTACAAAACTAGCAAAGGCTAGAGTCTAAAAAAGAGCTAGATAGAAGCAACATGCTTCTTATCATCCTCAAATAATGAAACAAAAAGAAGGTAAAGTGGTAACATCTAAAGAAAGCCAAGTAAAGTCTCGCGTGCAGCGAGCATAGTAGTCCGCTTGAAGTCCCGTGAAATGTGTGAGAACGGACTTGGTGGAAGGCTAGGAGAAACCCAAGTCTAGAGCTGAGGAAGAGAAGACCAAAGTCTGATGGTCTTTCTAAGGAAATTGACAACACTAATGTTGTCCCCCTCCAATATGATGCCCTTGTACTCATACATCCAAGGGTCTATAAGCTTGCTAATGGCAAGCATGGCCTACATCTCTATGAAAGCACTGTCCCAATGGAGAGATACCGCAGCCTTGATGAAGTCACCAGCACCATCCCTGAAAACAACTCCAATGCCAGCCAATCCAGAGGAGAGGAGAGTACCATCTACATTCACCTTTAGCCATCCGGGGGGGGGGGGAGTCCAGGAAAGGGGAGTAGACAGCCTAAGCGGCTGGTGGAGTTCCCATTGCCCCCGAAACATAAAGGTAGATGCATTAGTGAAAGCCTCCAAAATACTAGCAGCAATGACCTTTGGTGTCCCATGTTGGTGCCCATGTGTCTTTGCATTCCGTGTCCTCCAAACTTGATATATCATGTTGCAATAAACTCTTCCCCAAGCCATGTCTGACTTGGCGGTCCGTTCGAAAGCCTGAAATAGATCATGAGCATTAGAAAATAAGGGGAGGTTAACTCCCAGAGGACAAGAGACTGTATGATGGAAGAAGTAAGAGCGGTGAGGATATGATCCGTGTCTTCAATCTCCATGCAGCCTCAATGCAATGAGTCTCCTCAACAAGACCTCGAGAGTGGAGCCAGGTTGGTAAGGCATTCTTCAAGATGCCACCAAAAGAACTTCTCTCTGGGTGTAGGAACCAGTGAGTGGCTAGCTGGGGGAAGAGGGCATCAAAGGCCGAGTGCCAACATTTTCCCAGGGAGGTGGATAAGCTCGGTCTGCCTTCATCTAAGTCAATGAAGCTCCACCTTGGTAATGTTCCACAAGATCCTTGCCAAACAAGTTGTGTAATATCCCATGTCCCCCCTATGGATGAGGCTTGCCACCGCCTGATCCTCAAGCATCTAAGAAAGTCGGTCTTAAGGAACAATCAACAATATGTGGTCCAAAATCGAACTTTGTGCCATCGAATCTTCCAGAGACTTTGAATTTACTTGAGAATGGCGACCCAAAGTTTTGGGTCCCCTCTTCAAGCTCCCACTCCAAATATCTTCCCCATGGCTCAGAATCGTGGTGAAGTAAAGTGGGCTTACGCAAAATCCCAAACCAACCTAGCCACGAGGGCCGACCCGGTTGGGGTGGAGTGAAAACCAAGTCCCCCATGCTTAATAGGCAAGCAAATAGTACCCCAATTGACATAGTGTATGCCCCTCTAAGTTGGACTCTTGTCCCACAAGAAGGATCTACATAGCGATCTCTGCGGCACATTCAAGGGAATAGTTGTATGTGTTGGTTGATAAACCGAACTGGTATAAGAGGCGAGGAGATAAGGGTAGCCGCATAAGAGGTGTCGAGTTCCCAGAGCCATAATCTTCCCTTTGGCCGGATCGAGGCGAAATCATGCTTGTAGAGCTTCCTCATAACTTAAGGCCAAGATACTCCATCTCTTGGACCTTGTTGAACCCAATAAGCCTGGCAATCCGATTAGTCCTCCATCTCTTGGCGGCTTTGCTAAAGAGAATGGCGGACTTAGCACTATTGATCCGTTGGCCCGTCCAGTCACAATAATCATCAAGTATGGCTTTAATTTTCTTGGCATGGAGAATAGAAGCCTGAGAGGTAATCAGAATATCATCAGCATATAGGAGATTAGAGATAGAGGTACCTCCCATTTTCAAAGTCACACCCAGGTGTGGCCCCTCGCAAGGCTAAAGAAAGTAGCTCAGAGCATAGAATAAATAGGTAAGGTGAGAGTGGACAGCCACTGCAGATCCACATTGCATCGATCAGGAGAGAGCCATTCGACAAGATGGAGAATCTAGGGTGAGTGACACCTTTGCAGAATCCACTTGTTGAATCTATCGGGAACCCCATCAAGGTGAGCATCTTGCTCAAGTATGACTCATCTTATCATAAGCTTGCTCCATATCAACTTTAATCGCCATGAAACCAACACGGGAGGAAGAATCTTTGGAATTTGTTGATGATCTCTTGGGCAAGGAGAGCATGATGGGAGATGTTCCTCTCAGGGACAAAAGCACCTTGTTCATCGAAACAAGAAGAGGTAGTAAATGCTTCAACGTTGACCGGGATCTTGGCCACCACCTTATAGATGGTCGGCGCTAATGGGCGAATTTGGAAGGAGTGCTAGCCCCAACAACTTTGGGGATAAGAACAATAAGTGTCTCCTTCCATGAGTCCTCCATATGATCAAGTTCAAAGAACTCCTGAATGGCAGCAATGACATCCTTCTTCACACAAGGCCGAAATGCTTGTAAAGAGGTGATCCCATCAAGTCCGGTGGCGGTTACTCCCCATGGAATGTATTGCCTCCCAAATGTCTTGATCACAGGGGCTTCAAGGAGGGATTTGGCTGACGAAGGAACCTGCCTCTCAATAGGCAGAATAGGCCACCCGTCGAGGGAGACATCCCTCTCAACCCATTTTTTTCTAAAGAAGGAAGTGAAAATATCAGAAATATCAGAAGGGTTCTCAATCATACCTCCCTCCGCCGATTGCAAGCACTGAATCCTGTTGGTCCGGTGTCTGGCAGAGGCCACCGTGTGGAAAAAATGAGTGTTCCCATCTCCATCCTTGAGCCATCGGCTTTAGCCCTATCTCCAAGTCGAGCAGCCAATGTAGAGTTAAGCTCAATAACCTTGGGCCGAGCTCCCTTCTTGGGCAGTGAGTCCATCATCGAGCATTCAGAGTCAGAGAGGTAATGTCCTTCTCCAAGTCAATCCGAGAGTGGAGGTTCTTCAACATACTCTTACTCCAATGGAAGAGAGATGGTAATGCGACAACTCTTTCTATGGAGAATTGCGGAGCCAAAGTCTTCCTTACGAGTTCTTCCAAACCGACCTCCAACTCATGGGATAAGAGAGCCAAGTATCTTCAAACCTTAACCATCGGGGTTTGGTTTGTGGGACTAGAGAGAGGAAGTAGGAGAGGAGCATGGTCAATCCAGGTGGGTGTGGCCTTGGTATCCCCAGTGATTGAGAGGCCATGAGTTGATCAAGATCCGATCAAGCGGGACGGATCTACAATTCCCATCTTTGTTGTTGGTCGGGTGAACTTTGGGCCAACAAACTCCAACTCATGCAAGTCTTAGCATATACAGTCCTCCATCTCTGTCTTTGCAAGTGTGTAATGAAAGGGCTTCCCACCCTTCTTGTCACTCGGGCCAAGATACAATTAAAGTCACCCCAATACGGGGCTTGAAGATCCACATTTTCCTTGATGGTTTGCGGAGGTCCCTTTTGCAAAGATAACTCTTGTTGGCATAGACCCAACCAATGGTCCACCTCATCTCGTTGGGCAAAGAGCAAGTGCCCAAAATAAGTGAGAAATAAGGGGAGAAGTCCACAATATCCTTTCTCCAAAGGATGATAATACCTCCAACCCATTAGAGGGTTTGCAAAGAAGCGCCAGTTGGTCCCGCCATTTGTCCACTTCATGTCTTGAGATGCACTCACGGTTTCAAGTAAGCTATAATCTTTGGTCGTTACCATAAGGTGGCGTAGGTAGTTGCCCGTAGTCTTTTTTCGGGCCCCCCTACAATTCCAGAACAGAATGGAAGACATTAATCTTCCATAGGGGAATCGTCCCCGCCGATTAGAAGTGAGGGTGAGGCTTTCTTTCTCTTCTTAGAACTGGCCTCAGGTTTTTCTTCCTCCTGCCTCTCCCCGCTAGTGTGGATCTTTGGGGCCTTCCCTTTGCTGTTATTACTCTTTCCACCTCTATCCTTGGGTGGTTTAGTTGCCTTCTCTAAGCTTGCAGGTGCTTGGAAGATAGGAGGGACTTAGATATCCACCTCAGGAAGGATCTCAAGTAGAGGAGCCTTGGGAGGGTGACCCTTGGTGGCCCGAGCCCTAGGTATGGGTAGCAGGCTGGTGGCTTCACTCCTTCTTTGCTTTTCACGAGCAATGGGGCTAGTCTTCTTCTTCCTCAAAACCCATGGACCATACTGGGATGGGTTTGAGTAGGAAGGCTGCTCTCTGGGATGGTGGGATCTTTGAACCTCGGGTTCCTTTCCTTCTTGGTGACAGAGCATCGGTGGTGAAGGAGCTACGCTCTCCCCTTTCTCAAATCTGTTGGTGAGAAGGCCACGTGGGCACTAGAAGGGTTAGATGGCATAGAGGAGGGTTGAGTATTCTTACCCAAGGTGGGGCTGCAGAGGTGGGCTGTCGATGGCGAGTCGACCTTGTGGCCAACTTTGCCACAGAGAAGCATAAGCGAAATCCCTCATATTCCCTTGGTTGGAAGAAGCGGTCGTGTCTTCCATGGATCCAAACACCTGTTGGAAGTTTAGCAGAGAGATCTAACCTGATGCAAACTCTGGCATATAGACTCTGTCCCCATGAGTTGGTTTGGTGGTCCATCCATAGTGGTTCTCCAAAGAAGGATGCAATCCTAGCAAGATTGCTACTGTCCCAGTATAGGAGTGGCGGTGGTCGAACCCGGATAGGAGAAAGTCCATGAAGAGACTTTGGGTTGAAGGATGGGGTCCATTTGTCCAGACCAATCACATTTCCAGCCATAAACCATGGTCCATTCATTAGAACAGCATCCCTAGCCTCAACAGTGTCAAACAAGCACACAAAACAGTCAGCAGCCACCATAATTACCTTGAAGGTTCCCCATTGTCCCCATTTCCTTTGGAGGTCGGCATTTAGGAAGTAGAAAGATGGCCTTCTTCCTAGAATTTTCGGCGGGGGGTGGTCGTCGGTCACCTCCTCACCAGGACAAGGCAACAAGGAAGGATGGCAAGCTTGCGTGCTTCACTCACCTGAAGATGACAAATGGCGGCCTTCGGTTGCCTCGGCGTCGACAAGCTGGAAGTTCTTGATGGCAAGAAGTCCGGCACTGTTCATTCTGCAGGGGGTGGCGGCAAGGAGGCTGTGCAAGGGACGGACAAAGGATGTCCAGGGACGGATGATCGGATGGAGGCCGATCTTGATCAGGGAAGACATCAGACCAGCAGAGTCTACACTATAGACTCTGCACGGTCTATGGGACAAGGAGCGGCTCGGGTTGGCAGGCGTTGGCCGCCGGGGCCGACCGCCAGTTCTGATCTTGGCAAGAACCCTCTGCGCGGCCTTCACTATAAGTCTGCAGCGTGATCTGAGTTGCGGCAGCAGTGTCTGGCCAGCAGCGGCTATGAGCGGCGAGCGCCGGTGTGAGGAAGGCTGTGCGGCAGAGGCGGGCACAGGGAAGCCGCCTGGCGCCGCTGAATCAGGAGAGGACGTGCGACGCGTCGTAGATGCCGAATGGGTGTGCTAATTATGCGTGAACAGGGGCCGCGAAACGTCTTGTGGTAGCGCAATTTCAATGGGGCAATCAACGCCAGAGAAGTGAGCGGCGATGAGACCGAGTAGACCCAGCACCAGTGAGCGGGGCATAAAGGCGTGGCGGGGGCATGGACATAGCGCTATGTGGGGCCATGACCAGGGGCGTTAGCTAGTCTTGCAGACATTACTAATGGGATTGATGCCATGCAGAGGCTGACGACATCTTTGGGACAAATGATCTCCGAAGGAGGTATGTCCGACCTTATGGCCGTCTTTGAGGATGATGTGGCTTCGGCCAAAGCTCTCCTAGGAGACCTTTTCTAAGGGCTCCTAATGGGGCAAACCCGAGAGCAATGCATGGCCAACATGGGCTTGTCCAATCCAATCCATGGAAGAAGAAGGAGTTTATCAAGCTTGGCCCAATGGACAAAGCTTCAGCCTATATGGAGGATGGCTCTACCATTAAAAGCGACAAGGCTGATGATGTGACAAGCTTGAAAGGGCTTTGGTGGGAAAGATTCTTGGGAGAAGACCCTCTTTCTTCTTCCTTAATGCTGACCTTCAGAGGAAGTGGGGCCAATGGGGGACCTTCAAACTAGTGATGGTTGCTCCAGACTATTTTATTTGCATCTTTGAGACAACAGAAGCTAGGGATGTTGTTTTGATGAAAGGGCCATGGTTTGTGGCGGGGAATGTCATTGGATTGGACAAGTGGACTCCTACCTTCAATCTCAAATCCCTCCATGGCTTGTCCTCCCCTATCTGGGTAAGATTTCCTAACCTACCTCTTCTTTACTGGGACAATATCAATCTTGCTAGAATTGCTTCTTTCTTTGGGGAGCCGTTGTGGGTGGGTCACCAAACCAATAACTGGGGCCAAAGCCTGTATGCTAGGATATGCATTAGGCTGGATCTCTCCAACAAACTACCCACTAGAGTATGGATTAATGGAAGACACGGCCGATTCTTTCAACCAGTTGAGTATGAGGGCATTACTCAGTTGTGTTTTGCCTGTGGCAAGGTGGGCCACAAAGTTGATTCTTGCCCAAGCATTCCCACGACCCACACACGCTTAGTAAAACACAACCCCCTCCTCTTATGTAGGATAGCAGCAAGGATCACTTGAAGGATAAAGCCCAGACTCAGAGTACTGAGGAAGAGGAGATTAGCACTTCCCCGAGTCCTTCCAGCTTCATGGAGGATAGCATTGGCAAGAGGATGGAGCATCATCCTGCTGCTCCTCATTCTCTTCCCCACCCTACTCTACTCAGAGGACTATGGACCTTGGGTCCTGGTCACCCGGAAGAAAACCTAAGCCTCCTCAGGCTGTAAGGAAAGCCAAGGTAGGAGGGAAACCAGGGTACAAACCTGGACTTCCTACTAATGTTCCATCTCCTGCTCAGGTACCCCCACCTCAAGCTCCTTGGCTGAAGACCCCTCCCACTGATGCTTGGCATCCTACTTTTCAAGCCCCTGGTTTGGAGAAGCCCAAGTAAGCACCCAGGGAGAAGGGTAGTAAGAGTGGAAATAGTAAAACAAGGGCCTCAAAGACCCACTTTGAGAGGGAGCTCCTTGAGTTGGGACAGTTGGAGGCCCTCCCAAAGAAGAGAAAGAAGACTCCTCTGACACCTACTAGCGGTGGGGACGCTTCCCCTATGGTTGCTTCATGTCTTCCATACTTTTCTGGAATTGTAGGGGGCCCGCAAGAAGACGACGGACAACTACCTGCCACCTAATCGGTGGCCACGACCTTTGTCTTATTAGCTTGGTGGAGACTAGGATTGATCAGATTTCTAGGAGGGAGGTGGGCAAGCTAGCTGGGAGCAGCTGGCACTTTCTCTGTCACCCCTCGGTGGAAAACTCTAGAGGTATGATTATCTTATGGCGTCATGAGATGCTGAATTTTCTTCCTTTATCCTTTCAGACGAATGGGTGTTGGGCAAAGTCAGCATGGTGATAGTTCCCAGTGGACAGTGGGTTGGGTGTATGCCAACAAAGCATACCACTGTAGGAGATTACTTTGGCAGAATATCAGGGATAGTGTGGATGCAAGTTCCAACTATCATTGGAGGTGACTTCAAGCGTATTTTGACAGGATGACAAGAAGGGGAAAAGATTTACCTGTCCCAGGCTGTACAGGAGATGGAAGACTGCATGAACATTACTGACTTGCAGGACTTAGACATCACTGGCCCAAGAATTACATGGACTAACAACAAGGATGGGAGGAGCAAGATATGGGTTCGACTTGATCGGGTTCTGGTCAATTCTGTGGCTTCAAACATACTCTGTGATACCAAGGTTCATCACTTACCTCGTATTGCCTCTAATCATTGCCCACTCTTACTTTCAGTCTCCTCGGCTTCTCATTCGCCACCTCATCGGTGGCTTCATTTTGAGGATACTTGGCTATCCTACCCGATGGCTTGAAAACTTGTGTGGCAGAAGTGGAGCAAGGCAGACTTTGGTACCAAAGCAGCTCCAAAGAAAAGTCGCACTTTCTGGTCACTCTTGGGTAGGAGCTTGAAGAACCTCCACACCGAGGAGAAGCAGACATTGTCACCCTCAGGCTGAGTGTCGATCTTTGGTCTTACTACGACATAGGATGGTGAGCTTCGCTCTAAGGTTGTTGAGCTTAACTCCACTTTAGCTAGGCTCAACACTTGGTGGAAGCAGAGGGCAAAGACTAGATGGCTGCAGCAGGGAGATGGTAACACTCACTTCTTCCACACAGTCGCTTCTTCTCGACACCATACTAACAGGGTTAGCGGCGTCATGACGGATGATGGGAGGAGATGGATAGGAGGCCATCTCAGCTCTTTCTTTCAGCAAGAAATGAGGGGGTGTCTCCCTTGACAAGCCTCTTCTCGCAGGGGTATCTTCTCACATTACTCCTCTTCTTGATGCTCATGTGACTGATGATGAAGTTTGGGAGGTTGTGCACTCTATGGGGGCCAACCGGGCCCTGGGCCTAGATGGGATCACTTCATCCTTCTACAAACACTTCTGGAGATGTGTGAAGGCCGATGTCATTGCTGATGTCCAGGAGTTCTTTAGTACCTCCCACATGGATGATTCGTGGAAGGAAACTCTCATTATCCCGATTCCTAAGATAGCTGGTGTTGATTCGCCTTCCAAGTATCGGCCAATCAGCCTATGTCAGACCATCTATAAGCTGATTTTGAAGATCTTAGTGAATCGGTTAAAGCATCTCTTACCAGTACTCATCTCTGAAGAATAAGGAGCTTTTGTCCCACGGCGGAACATTTTCCATCACTGCCTTCTTGCCCAGGAGATCTTCAACAAGTTCCAGCACTCAACCTCTCAGGTTGGCTTTATGGCTATCAAAGTGGATATGGAGCAGGCGTATGATAGGATGAGTTGGCGAACTCTAGAGCAGATGCTATCTTTTATGGGCTTCCCAGCCAAGTTCAGCAACTGGGTACTTCAGTGTGTCACTTACCCCAAGTACTCCATCTGGCGAAAGGTAGGACCAGAGTGGATCAGCGCTCATTGTGGCTTTCATCGGTGTCCTCTCTCACCCTACCTCTTCATTTTATGCACTAAGCTTCTCTCGTTGGCATTTAAGCGGGGGCCTTGGCATGCATGGTTTGGGTACTGCATTTCCAACCTTCTTTATGTTGATGACATCGATTTGAGCTTTGGTGGCTCATGGCAAGCAAATCAAGGACATCCTTGATTACGTCCAAAGATGAATTTTGAATTAATGGAAAGTATAAAAGGGATTACTCCGGTTGATTGGCCGGGCCAAGGGAAGATTACTACAATTGCGGCACCTCTCTCATTTCCGGCGATGCCGAGATCCATCTATCGGTTGACACACTACTTTGCCTATGAATGTTGCGGAGGTGAAGATGTGCGTGTCCTTCCTTTGGGACAAGAAAGCATCTATTATGTGAAGTGGGGCACCATTTGTACACCCAGAGACTTGGGGACTTGGGTTCCACTCTGCTAATACAGGCCGGGCGTTGAGGGGCCGGCTGGACTTCTTACAAGTGGGACTCCCTTCCACCCGCTGAGGGGCGTTATGGAGATGATATAGGTGAGGGACTCCAAGCCTTGGGCTGTCATCCTAAGTGGAGCTCAGAGCCTTCTCCCTCTCATCCGCTGGAGGCTTGCGGACGAGAAAAAGGTACATGTTCTTTCCCATACTTGCGGTGATACTCCCGCTACCTTCATTGATGGTGCTTGAAGACCTCCGGGTATGCTCCTTCATACAGCCGGACCAACTATGGGATACTGCAAAACTGGAGCTTGACTTTGGGCAAGATCTGGTGGACCAGATCAAAGGAGTGGTCTTGCACATTGACCTAGGCGGAGCGGGCTAATACACCTTCCGCTAAGCAAGTCCCTCACGGCCTTGCTTATGAGGCTCTTTTCCCACCTAGCGGTAATCTCGCGTGGCCCAGTTCCATCTGCATCCACGAAAGAAGCTTTCTTGGTGGCGTGTCCTGAAAGGGGCTTTACCAACGTTCACCTGGATCCGTGAAAGGGGGCTGACGGAGGAAATCCAGTCCCCGTGGGGCTACACTGAGGAGGAAGACTTAGAGTATATTCTGACCAGGTGTTCTCTCACGACGGCTGTACTGCAGGTTCTTTCATCTTGGGGCTTCGCTATGCCTTCCTTTTCCTTTTCTCAGGATCTCTTCAAGGCATTCGACAGCATCACCAAGGCAGACTTAGCTTGGGGTAAAGCCTACTACTATGTCATTTACCAGGTTTAGAGGACTAGGAACGCCAAGACTCACGGCCGCCCTCATGGAACCCCCAAAGTGCTTGCCACAAACATCTTGGAGGCATTCACCAACACCTCGCCTTTCCATTTGAGAGCAATAGCTCCATCACCACACCGATTCTTCCCTTCTTGGGCTCCCCCCTCCCGAATGGCTAAAGGCTAATGTTGATGGTGCACTCCAACCTTCTGGCTTGGCAGGTATCGGGGTGGTGATTAGAGATGATACTTGCAACCTCATCAGGCGGTATTCACCTCCATTGAGACACACAGTGGAGTTGCGGCTATGCTTGCAATTACGGTCGTGGATGTATGAATACAAGGGGCTGGTCTTGGAAGGCGACAACCACAGTGTGGTGACTTACCTACAGCAAACCATACAGCAGGCTTACTGGACCTCTCTACCAGCACAGGCACCAGATATTGGCTTCCTTAGAGACTTCCACCAGGTGATATTCTCACACATCTACAGGGACCGTAACCGCCTGGCATATTATTATGCATGACTTGCTACTGAGTCTGACTTTTGTTGGCACTCTCATGATACTTGTATGTTTCCTCTTGCATTTACTGTTTTGTTGGAGGATGATAGAGAGCATGTGGCTCCTGCTTAGCTTGTTTGTTCTTTCCTTTGCACTTTTGTGCTAGTTGTAACTGTTTTTTACATATTAATGCAATTGCAATTTTCATGGAACCCAAAAAATTTGAGCAACATCAGGTTAGCTTGAAGAAGAAAGAGGGTGGGAAGCAATGCCCCATAGAACTGGCCCAGCTACTACAACTACTCATTCCCCAAGAAGATCTCTTTCACAAGAAGCACTCTCAAAGCAGTCAAACCCTACTATTGAAGCATCCAAAGCTCCCATTTTTCAAGCCATGGCCACATTGGATAAACTCAATAAACCAATGCGGGATAAGACAACCATGCACACTACTACAAGGGCAAGGGTGTCACAGGCATACATTGATAGGGAACTCTAGAATTTGGGGCCAATTGAGGTCCTTTCAAAGAAGAGGAAAGTTTATAGTGGATAACCTGCGGGGGGGGGAATCCCCATGGTGACTTGATGTCATCCATCCTCTTTGGAGGCCGTAAGAAGACTACGGGCCACTACCTACACCACCTGATTGGTGGTCATGATATCTATATTATTGGCCTAGTGGAAACTAGGATTGAGGAAATCTCTCGGAGGGAAGTGGACAAGTTGGTTGGAAGCAACTGACAGTTCATTTGTCATCCTTCTACAAGAAATTCTGGTGGGATTATTATCCTTTGGCGGAGTGATCTGATTGGGTTCATCCCAATTGTTCTTTCTGATCAGATGGTTTTGGGAAGTGTTAGTATGCCTAACAACACCCAGTGGACTCTTGGCTGGGTTTATGCTAATAAAGATTATCACTGCAGAAGAACTCTTTGGCAAACTATTCTTAACAATCTGGATCAGCAGTCCCCTACTATTATTGGTGGAGATTTCAATTGCATCATGACTCAACAGGATAAGAAGGGAGGTAAGCCTTTCTCTTACTCATAGGCGGTGCGGGAGATGAAGGATTGTATGGCCTCCGCTGACTTACGTGAGCTTGGCCAACAATTCACATGGACCAACAATAAGGATGGTAGAAGTAAGATTTGGGTCAAACTCGACAGGATCCTTGTCAACTCCTTGGCATCCAATTTGCTCAGAGACATGAAGGCCAGTCACCTTTCTCGCATTGCTTCTGACCACTGTCCTTTGTTACTTTCGCCACCTCACAGATAGGGTAGACCACAACGATTGTTACGATTTGAGGAGGTGTGGCTTTCTTACCATATGGCCTGGAAGCTGGTTTGGAAGAAATGGGAGAAAATTGATTATGGCTCTAAAGCTGATATTCTCCAACGAAAAAGTAGCAGAACTCTGAAGGCTCTCTTTCATTAGAGTAGAAGCAAGATGAAGGATCTGCATTCACTAAAGGCTAAATTAGAGGAGGACATTACCGAGCTCCAGATTATTGACTGTTCTGACGAAGGTCTTTCCACTACACAGGAGGCTGATCTTCGTTCCAAAGTTGTGGAGTTGAATTCTACCCTAGCAAGGCTCAACACTTGGTGGAAGCAGAGTGCCAAGTCTAGATGGCTTCAACAAGGAGATGGCAATACACACTTCTTCCACATTGTTGCTTCTGCGAGACATCGCACCAACAGAATCAACAGTGTCATGAGCGATGATGGAAGCCTTCGGGATAGTCCTGAGGACATTACTTCTGCCTTCACCACTTTCTTCCAACAAAAGTGGGTTGAAGGGGATGTTTCCTTTGATGATTGGCCTATCATTCCGGTCGACAAGCAGGTACCTTCTCATGTTAAATTTCTTCTTGATGCTAATATTACTGAGCAGGAAATCTGGGAGGCATTACATTAGATGGGGCCTAATCGGGCTCCGGGATTGGATGGGATTACTTCATCTTTCTACAAGCAATTCTGGTGGTGTGTGAAGGATGATGTGATTGCAGCTGTTCAGGAGTTCTTTCTCACCTCCCACATGGATGACAATTGGAAAGAGACGCTCATTGTGCTAATTCGAAGAGTCTTTGGAGCCAACTACCCATCCAAATTTTGGCCTTATTTTATGCCAAACCATTTATAAACTCACTGCAAAGGTCTTGGTTAATAGACTAAAGCATATTCTCCTGCCATCATTTCTGAGGAGCAAGGTGCCTTTGTGCCATAGAGGAACATTTCCCACCATTGCCTCTTAGCCCAGGAGATTTTTAATAAGCTTAAGCACTCAACCTCTCAGGTTGGGGCCATGGTGATCAAGATTGACATGGAGCAGGCTTATGATCGCATGAGTTGGAAGACTATAAAGAGTGTCCTGGTTCTGATGGGTTTCCCACCAACATTCAGCAATTGGGTGATGCAGTGTGTTACATTTCCAAAATTCTCTATTCTGCTGAATGGAAGACGAACTGCGTGGATCGATGCTCAGTGTGATTTTCGCCAAGGGTGTCCGCTTTCTCCTTACTTGTTCATCCTTTGCTCTAAGCTTCTTACCCAAGCTTTCAAGCAGAAGGGGCCCCAGCTGGGCATGTCTCTGACTATTGGAGGTACGTGCATTTCACACCTTTTATATGCTGATGATATTATTATCGCTTCTCAGGCATCGGTAGCACATGAAAAATAAATTAAAGGCATTCTTGAGGAGTATTGTGCTTGGACTGGGCAGCGTATCAATGCTGCTAAATCTACTATCATCTTCAACCGTGCTGCAACCAGATGGATGACAAATTGTATTGCTAGGTTGCTTGGGTTTAGAAGAGTCCGGGAGATGGATTATCTTGGCCTCAAGCTAGCATTACGAAGATTACATAAAAGTGATTACTCTCATCTGATTCAACGGGCAGGGGAAAAGATCCTAGCATGGGGATCTTGACACCTATCTCTTGCGGGCCGCTCCACTGTCCTCTCTTCAGCTTTATTGCCTGGATAAGCATACCAGCTCACACATACCATCATTCCTTCAAATGTTATGCTGGAGATTAAAAAGCTTTGCAGATCCTTTCTATGGGATAAGAGCTCTACACAAAAGAGTGTTCATTATGTCAAGTGCGATACTATCTGTTCACCTCAGAAGGCTGGTGGCCTTGGGTTTCATTCAGCTGCCACTTGGATAAGCCCTTTGAGGGCACGTTTAGCCTAAGATTTCATACAGAAGCCTACTACACTTTTTCACCGATGCCTGCGGGAGAGATATGGTGATGATATTTGGGGGAGTTCTTTGAGAAGGGGTGACTCCAAGTCCTGGGTTGTCCTTCTGGAGCCCAAAGCCTCAAACATATTATCCGGTGGAGGCTAATGATGAGCAAGGTGTGTACTCACACATACTTGCAAATTTTTCCCTCTCCAGAAGACCGACATTCATTGATGTAGCTGCCCTTGAGGATCAGATGTTGAGTGCTTTCATTCAACCAGATAGAAGCTGGGACATTGCTAAATTGGAGCTTTATTTTGTCCATGACCTAGTAGAGCAGATTAAAGGAGTGGTGATACACTCGGACTTAGTGGCGGATATACCGGGGAAAAGTTATTCTGGTGGCGCATTTTGAAGGGTGCTATCCCAACTCTTACTTGGCTGCACCAACGGGGACTTGTGGAGGAGGTTCAATGCCCGGTAAGGCGAGGATTTGGACCACATTCGACAAGATGCTCACACCGCCCACGAAGACTCTTTCTACTTGGGGGCTTGTTATGCCTTCTTTTGCCACATCATAAAATCTACTTACAGCTTTCGACCAAACCTCTAAAGACAAATCAACGTGAGGGAGAGCTTAATGTTCTGTTGTTTATCAAGTTTGGAGGGCCAGGAATGCGAAGATCCATGGTCAGCCATATGGAACCCCAAAAATTCTTGCTGCAAATATTTTGGAGGCTTTCACCAATACTGCATCATTTCCTTTTCGTGAGCAATGGGAGCTCCACCAGCCACACCGATTGTTTTCATACTCCTCATGGACTCCCCCCTCCCGGATGGCTAAAGGAAAATGTTGATGGTGCATTACTTCAGTCTGGTGTTGCAGGTATTGGATGGTGATCAGAAATGACATTGACAATCTTATCAAAGCCGCAGGTATTCAATTCCAGCATTGGGATAGCACTTTTGTTGAAATGCAGGCGATGACATTAGCAATCTTATCAAAGCCACAGGTATTCAATTCCAGCATTGGGATAGCACTTTTGTTGAAATGCAGGCCATGCTCGCCATCAAGCAGCTTGTTGAGCCCTGGATGCATGAGTTTAAGGGTATCATTCTTGAGGGGACAACACTAGTGTGGTGGACGCACCTTGAAGATGCTTCAGAGTTGGATAGCTTCTCCAACAGATACCGATCTTGGCTTCAGAATTCCACCAGTGCTATTTTCTCATATCGACTACATCGATTAGCAAATTTTTTTGTGCCCAATTTGCTCCATCGAGTTTTCTTGGCATGTCAATTTAGATTATTCCTCCCGCTTTTATGTTATCTTGAGGATGATAGGAAGCATTTGGCTTCTAGTTAGTTTGTTTTCTATTTTGTTGAACTTTGTTTTAGTTTGTAATATCTCTTTTTATTAATGCAAATGCAAATTTCAAGGAACCCAAAAACTTTGGGAGGCTCTTCATTTCTCTTCTTTTCTTCTCTCTTTCTAATGAGAGAAGCTGGGTATCTGGGGTGACCAGGGTCGCCCCTCACTCAAGGAGGAGTGGGGGTGGTTGTAGTAGGGATGGCCGACAAGGTGGTGGTGGAACTTTGGATGTGAGGGCTGCAAGCATGAAGGGAGGAGCTGGTGGTAGTTTCCAGCAAAGGAAGTTGACCAGGGAGCTCCAAGGGGAGACATGGCAACCATGGCTCCAAGAAGGATGAGGGAGGTAATGGACAGCAAGGACGTGAAGGCAACCGGCCCTTGGAGAGGGCGAGCTGAGTTCCATGACCATGGAAGCAAGCCATATGGAGCTTGACTGAAGGCGGCAACAAGGAGGAGGCGAGGATGGAAGGCCAAGGTCTAGATATAGTAAGTGAAGCTCACGGCCAGGCCAGAAGAAGTGCAGCTACAGTAAGCAATGGAATAGTAACCATGGCATTAGACTCCTCCCTTGGCATTGGTTCACGGGCAGCAGCCGACCAGCAGGCAGGTGGTAGTGCATCGGCTGAAATGGAATTGGATTCCAATGAAACAGAGCTCATTGTCCGGTTCAGCCGCCAATTATAGTGGAAATTCAGCTATGGAGATGGACTCGACTGCCATTTGTAAGGTAATTGCTAATGAACATATGGGTGCGGCCAATTGGGAGCAATGTGGTATGATAGAGGCGGCTACTACCTCAGCAACGGCTGCTCAAACCGAGCACCTTCGCTCAAACAACGGCCAAGAGCCGGAGCTACAACAGACAAAGACATACTGCAAGCAACAATCGGGTGGCTAATCGAGCTAAGACGTCGGGTGAATGCAACATGAGTAGAAACGCTGAATTCAAACCCATTCCAGGGTCGATAGATGCTACCATCACTGGTATGTCCAAACAATCTCCCTTCAATAGAGCGAGTGGCTCTCGGGTCTTAGGGCAAGGCATCTCCTGCGATTTTGAGATGACCGACCCCAACCTTCCTATGTGAATTATGCTTATATGGTAGATAGACAATGCTTGGATGTGAATACCCAGGTACACCATGCCAGCCTTCCATATTTTCTAGAGGCAAACCGACCCCATTGCACGACTCCATGAATCGGAGAAGTGCACACAACCTGCTTGCGTAATGCCCCAGAAGATCACAAAGGAAAGAGAACCATTTGAGCGGGTGGGTATAAGTACAGGGGACATTCAGTTCTCCCACTTCCCATACTCAGGAGACCACAGCAAAGCCATCTAACACAAACAAAACAACACACACTCCAACTAACTCTTGGAGGAAGCCACCCATTGTCCCACTTGCCAAATTTCGGTTTGATGAAATTAAAGACAATGAAGGAGTGTTACTCTTGATGTGAACTCTATGCAAACTAATATCCAAAGGCTCTAGTTGAAAAGCTCTTTGACAAAAGACTTCCCTTTTATTTCTTAAACAATGACCTAAAGCGAAAATAGAGCAAATGGGGTGAATTCAACTTAGTTTTAGTTGCGGCTGATTGCTTTCTATGCATCTTCCAATCAATTGAGGCTCGTGATGATATAATTTTGATTGACTTCTCTATTTGGATGAGATTACCTAGCCTACCACTCATCTATTGGGATAGTAACAACTTGGCTAGAATTGCTTCCTATGTTGGTGAGCCTATGTGGATGGACAATCAAACAAGTAAATGGGGACAAAGTCTTTATGCTCGGGTATGTGTCAAAGTTGACCTCTCAAAGAGGCTCCCACCTGGAATCTGGATCAATGGATTCAATGGCCGCTTCTTCCAAAAAGTTGAGTATGAAGGAATAGCACAACTTTGTTTCAATTGCGGGAAGTTAGGACACAAAATTGATATGTAATGACAAGGCTCACATAGCTCACCATATGCAACCCAACAAAGAACATAAAATCTCTCCTCTCCTTGATCAAGAAGCCACCCAACCAACTAATCAAGCAAATCTTGACTTCAAAGAAAAGATACCACGAAAAGAGTACATCCACCACCATCACAAAGATGGAGAAAGACTTTAGCCATTCGGCCAGCACACAAACAGCAGAAATCTGCACTATGGTAGCAGCACATACCAAAGGAAAAATGGTCAGCAATGTCACTGCAGCCAATGAAGAACTTGAAGGGATTATGGACCTAGTATCCGTGAGGAAGCCAAGACCCTCAAACCCAAAACCGCAATCAACAAAGAAGGGAGACACCAACAATGAATGCCGAATCAAGAAGAAGAAAATTCAGTAGATGGTAAAGACTAAAATGCATGAGTCTAACAAAGTGGACAACAAGAAAACAGCCAACAACAGCCAAGCCAAGGTGAAGGAGAGGCCAACTCCAATGTCTCCATACCTTCCTTTCAGGCTGTCAAAGCACCACATGATGATCAAAAATTGTTCAAGCATAGGAGTGCAAAGGAGGGGCAAAACCGGATATCTAAGGCACACCTCACCAGAGAATTGGGTCAATTGGGCCCTATCAAAGCAACTCCTCGTAAACGCAAGAAAAGTGATTTCCATATTGACACGGGGGGGGTACCTCCCATGATGTCTACCCATGACTTCCGTTATAATATGGAATTGTCGGGGACTCCGTAAGAAGGCCACGGGCAACTATCTCCAGCAAATTCTTGGAGAGCACCATGCTCTCTTCATAGGCCTTATAGCACCAAGTTGAGGATGTCACAAGAAGAGAAATTGATAAAATTGCGGGGAGCAACTGGGATTTTCTACACCAACCAGCAGTAGGAAAATTTGGAGGCATCCTTGCTCTATGGAGAAATGACTTAATTACCTTCTCTCCTATCACACAAAATGAACAGTGCATGGTGTGCAACATTCAGTTACCTAACAAGCCCATATGGAGGGTGGCATTCTGCTATGCTAACAAGGATTACCACACTCATCGGGGGTTATGGGACACCTTAACTCCCTTGCTGAACACGGATTTGCCGGTTATCATTGGGGGAAATTTCAATTGCATTTACGATGCTAGTGACAAAAAAAGGTGGAAAGCAATTTAAATTCTCTCCAGCAGTAAAGGAGATGATGGACTTCATGACGCTTGGGGACCTTCATGAGCTAAACTTCAATGGTCCCAGGTTCACTTGGACCAATAATAAAGATAAAAGCAGCCGTATTTGGGTGCACCTTGACCGCTTCTTCATCAACTCAATTGCCTCCAACCTCCTCCCTCTTGCTCAAACCAAACACCTACCGAGGATTGCATCGGATCATTGCCCTATCCTTCTCCAAATTCAGCCAAAGAAGAGTGAAAATCATAGATGGCTACAGTTTGAAGATACTTGTCTCTTACCCAATGGCATGGAAGCTTGTTTGGAAAAATTGGCAAAGCAATTACAATGGCTCCAAAGCTGAAAACTTGGATAGGAAGTGCAAAGAAGACATTGAAGAACCTATTCTATTGAGCAAGAACAAGCTCAATGACTTAAGAAAACAAAAGAGACATCCTCCAAGCAAATTATTCTGGTGTGACTGATCACAAATGGGTGACTCAAAGAAGAGCTAGAACTTTGTCGCAAAGCTAATAAGCTGAACTCAACTCTTGCCCACCTCGCTTGTTGGTCGAAACAAAAAGCCAAAATCAGGTGAGCTGAGGAAGGGGATGCTAATACTCATTTTTTTCATGCAGTTGCCTCTACTCGGAAGAGAACCAATAGAACAATAAGCTTGAAGATGGTCGGAGACGGATGATCCAACCTTAATCCACCAAGTATTCATGAATTTTTTTCAGCATAAATAGAGTGCTCTACCTATCACTACCTCTGGATGGCCATGTTTTGCTAAAAATTTTAGAATTCTGCCTCAAGTGGGGGAGCTATTGGAGATGGACACCAACGAAACTGAAATTTGGGAGGTGATCCATACTATGGGTGTCAACCAGGTTCTCATCGATGGCATCACCGCATCTTTCTTTAAGCACTTTTTGGAGAATCATTGGCCAGGACGTCATTGAGGCTATAAAGGAATTCTTCCACAAGGGCACCATGGCTTCTCAGTGGAAGGAAACATTGGTGATCCTCTTGCCCAAATCATGAGAATGGATTGTCCAAAGAAAAATTAGACTGTCACCTCTATGCAAAACATCATATAAAATCATAGCCAAGATCCTTGTGTGTCGATTGAAAAATATTCTCCCACACATAATCTCTGAGGAACAGGGGGCCTTTGTACCTCATAGATCGATCTCACACCACTGCTTGGCGGCTCAGGAGATAATTAACAAATTTCAACACTCTACATCTAAAGATGGCTTCATGGCACTCAAAATTGACATGGAGCAAGCATATGATAAAATGAGCAGGGAAACTCTTGCTCTTGTCCTCCATAAAATGGGTATGCCAAACAAATTTCAAAATTGGCTTCTCTAATGTGTATCATTCCCCTCCTTTGCACTTCTACTCAATGGCCAAAGAACAAATTGGATAAAAGCCCATTGTGGGTTTTGGCAGCGTCACTATCTCCATACCTCTTTATACTTTGCGGAACTCCTTTCCATGGCTATCAAACAGCAGCAAACCGAACTTGGTGTTCCCATAGCCAATGGAGGCACTACTATATCCCACATGCTCTATGCCGATGACATCCTCATCGCATCCAAAGCCTCAATCACCCATGCCAAATGTATCCTCAGAGTTCTAAATGATTATTATAGCTAGATCGGGCAACGGATTAACGTTACCAAAAGTGTTATTATTTTCAGCAAAGCCATCTACCGGTGGAAAGCAAACAGGATTGCCAAACTCATGGGGTTCAGGAAGGTCCGGGAGCTTGAGTACTTAAGCATCAAATTGGCCATGAGAAAACTGGAAACTACAGATTTTCTGTAGCTAACCAAAAAGGCTAGAAAAAGGATAAGCCAATGGGGTATTCAACACTTGTCTATGGCGGGCCGTCTCCAACTTATCAAGTCCTCTTTGCTCAGCATTCCTATGTACCAGGTTACTCACACTTTGGTACCCAAAAGCATTACCAATGAGATAGAGAAACTTGCTAGATGCTTCCTTTGGCAAGGGGGACCTAACCATCATGGCTTACATTATGTTGCTTGAAAAAATCTGCACACCCTTCAAGTTTGGAGGACTTGGGCTGCATTCAGCCGAGAGGTGGCACGGGCCACTCCGTTCCAGATTAGCTTGAGAATTTGTTACCAAACCAACCACACTTCTACATAAGTGTCTTTTGGAAAGATATGGGAGGAATATATGGCAGCAAAACCTGAAACAAAGTGACTCCATGAGCTAGAAAATCATCACCGAAGGGGCAAATGCAACAAAATTTGCATTGAAAAATTGCTAATGGTGGGTATATTGACTTCCTAAACTCAACATGGATTGCTGATCTCCCGCTGGCCAAATGGCCTACATTCCTTAACATGGAATCCACTGCTGAATGGAGTATTTCCACACTAATTACAACCAACAAATGCTGGAATTTGGAGAAACTGCAGTTGTTTGGCAACCTTATGGCTGATTGCATCTCAAAGGTACAAATATGGGCCAACCAGCATCAGGATCAACTTGAACTAATCAAGAATCCATTGGGGATCACCATCACTTCTATAGTCTACCAAGATATATTTGCTGAAAGTGAGGCATCAATTTACAAATTGCAAAATCTGAAACTTCCCCCTAGGGAAAAAAATTTATGGCGGAGACTCATCCAACATGCTATACAAACCAACAGCTGGTTGGCTCGATGTGGCTTAACGAAAAACACCTTGTGCCCTTGGGGATGCAACCAGGAGGAGGATATAGAGCATATTGCGGTCCATTGCACCCTTACCAATGCCATAATTCAGATTTTGGCCAAATGGGGGTTCTCCATTCCTATTTTCAGCAATTGGGCCGATCTTCTTCAAGCCATTCAGAATGTGCAACCAAGTAAATTTTGTTGGGCTAAATACTACTATGTCATCATCGACCAAGTATGGAGAGCTCGTAATGCTAAAACACATGGTCGTAGCCGCGGCACCTCGAAAATTATTGTTGTCTCCATTCTTGAATCCATCACCCACGCCTCCTCCTTCCCCTTCCAGAAGCAATGGGACATCACCCAGCCCTATGGGCTAATCAAACCTACATTGTGGTGTCCTCCCCCTCCTGGTTGGATCAAGGCCAACGTGGATGGCTCTTTCTAATGGGTCTACTAGTATTGTTGTGGTCTTAAGGGATGAAAAGACAACTTCATCAAAGCCATGTGTCATTGCTTTCAACATCGAGATAGACAACGGAATTAGGCCATGCTCTCTATCACCGAGCCTTGGATGATGGAGTACAGAGGCATTGTCATTGAAGGGGACAACATTAGGGTGGTGGACTACCTCAAGCTCTCACTCAACAGTGAAATATGACAGAACCGACTTCTTGACGCTTTAGACACCAACTTCTTAAAGAACTTCTATCAGGTCATTTTTGCTTATACACAAAGATCTAATAATAGCTTAGCTGACTTTTGTGCAGATATAGCTACTAGTTTTGATTTTGTATAGCATAGCTTAGATAATCGCACTATTCCTCCACAATTTTTTGTGCTTTTGGAGGAGGATAGGAAATATGCTGTTAGTAGGGAGTCTTTGCTTTCTTTTGCAGTTTTTTACATTGTGAGCAGTTTTTATTTATCAATGCAAATGCATCTTTTCAAGGAACCCAAAAACTTTGGAGCTCTTTCATTTTCATGATTTCTTTCTCTCTCTTCTCTTTCTCTCTTAGGTGCGGCTCTCCAAGAACTCCTTTCCCTCATGGCAGGGGGTGGCCGGCGGTCACCTCCTCCACGAGACAAGACTTCAAGGAGGGATGGCCGTGAGGGTGGCAAGGGCTCGGGTACTATTCATTCTACACGGGGGGGTGGCAAGGTGGTGGCGCAAGGGATGGACAAGGATTGTCTTGGAATGGACGGTCGGGTTTCTACCAATCTTGATCTTGGGGAGGCTGGCTTCACAAAAGACTCTGCTGGCTTCTGCAAGGAGGCGCTTTCGGTGGGTGGCATCGAATGACGCCCAAATGGATCTTGATCATGGTAAGTCGCTGACCAGACTCTGGGTATAGACTCGCGGCCGGTGGCGGGGTTGATCGGGCAACCAGTGTGGATGTCCCTCGCGGGCTGGCGCAGGTAGCGAATTAGCGAGGCGCGTAGGTATGCGGCGCAAATCACGCTTCCAGCGCGACGGCGATGCAATTAGCTGGCGCAGCGGCTGAGTGGGAGTATTTGACAAGCGCGGCGATCTCGAGGGGCGGCTAGCTTAACGCGAATGACAGGGCGCCAGGTTCGCCAAATGACATCCGCGACGCCACGCATTTGCGCAAGAGGGTAACATGACCGCCGTAAGCGGGTGCATCTGGTGGAAAGTCGATTGATCGGACTTCAGACATCTGCTAAGCTGGGCCGACGAGCAGAGGCCAATGGAATTTCAAATGTAAGAAGACGTGGATCAAGCTGGCTTCTATGCTGATTTTGTTGAGGCTAACAGCACATATCAAGGCAATCCCGAGAGCTACGAAGAGATCTAGTTTGGTTCAGGTATGTCAAACAATATGAATGGTATTGATGGTGATGGGGCTAGTATCCCGGACCCTATGGATGCTTTTACAGGTGGTGAACATGCCAGACACCCAATTGTAAGTGGGGCGGCTGACCATGATGTTTCTATGGTTGATCACATTATTCCAGGGCAGTGCAAACAAAGTGTTTGCAATAATGCCACAGTGAACCCGAGCACCTTTGCTTGGGGAGTGCTTTAAAGATTGAAGAAGGGGAAAGGCAAGGCAACTACTAATCCATTGTTTGAAGATAATGGCCATCCGGGGAGGCTTTACCTAGAGATTCTAATGGTGCTACCTCACGGCCAATGGAGGGCAAGCATCCTAATGTTCAAGCCAACCCATGGAGAAAGAAGGAATATATCAAATTGGGGCCAATAGATAAAAATGCAGCTTTAATGGATAATGGGATTACTATTTTGCTTGATGATCAAGCTGTTGATGATAATCAATTAAAACTTGAGAGGACACTAGTAGAGAAGATTTTGGGAAGAAGGCCATCATACTTCTTCCTCAATACTGACCTCCAGAAGAAGTGGAGTCAGTTGGGGGCTTTCAAATTAATCATGGTTGCTCCGGATTGCTTTGTTTGCATTTTTGAAACCACTGAAGCTAGAAATGCAGTCTTAATGAATGGGCCTTGGTTCGTAGTGGGGAATGTTATTGGGTTGGACAAGTGGACACCCACTTTCAATCCCAAATCTCTTCATGGTCTCTCCTCTCCTATTTGGGTACGCTTTCCTAATCTCCCTCTGTTTTATTGGGATAATATTAATATTGTCAGGATCGCTTCCTTTATTGGAGAGCCTCTTTGGGTGGATCACCCAACAAACTCATGGGGGCAAAGCATGTTTGCTAGAGTCTGCATCAGATTAGATCTTTCAAAGAAACTCCCTACTGGGGTTTGGATCAATGGTAGGCACGAGAGGTTTTTCCAACATGTTGAGTATGAGGGTATTACTCAACTATGCTTTGCTTGTGGAAGGGTGGGACACAAGGTTGACTCATGCCCCACCAAAGAGGTTCCTCCACCTACTCCCCCTATGGGTAAGACTATTCCTCCCCTCCTATTCAAACTAATGTGCATGAATGCAGACAGCTTTTTTTAGCTAAAAAGGAAATGCATCACTGCCTCCCCTAGCTTCACCAATCAAAATTCCACTATAGGCAAAAATGGTGAGAATCAATAGGCTGTTCCACCACCTTTACCTGCACAACCTGAGGAATCTACCTCTTCAGAGTATGGTCCTTGGGTGCTGGTCACTAGGAAGAAGAGAACCAACAATAAGCAACACCAGGTTAGCTTGAAAAAGAAAGAGGGTGGGAAGCAAGGCCTTAGAATTGGCCCACCTACTACAGCTATTCATTCCCAAGGAAGAGCTCCTTCACAAGGAGCACCTGCAAAGCAGTCTCTCCCTAATGCTGAAGCATCTACAGCTCCCATTTTTCAAGCCACGGCCACTTTAGAGAAACTCAATAAACCAATGCGGGATAAGACAACCATGCACACTACTACAAAGGCAAGGGTGTGCACACATTGATAGGGAACTATAGAATTTGGGGTCAATTGAGGTCCATTCAAAGAAGAGGAAGAAAGTTCATAGTGGATCACTATGGGGAATCCCCATGGTGACTTGATGTCATCCATCCTCTTTTGGAATTGTAGGGGGCCCGTAAGAAGACTACGGGCGACTACCTATGCCACCTGATTGGTGGTCATGATATATGTATTATTGGCCTAGTGGAAACTAGGATTGAGGAAATCTCTCGGCGGGAAGTGGACAATTTGGTTGGGCGCAGTGCGACCATCCATTCCAGAGACAATCCTATCCATCCTTAGCCACCACTGACCCAGATGCGAGAATGAGCAGTGCAGGAGCCCTTGCCACTCTCACGCCCATCCCTCCTTTAAGTCTTGTCTTGTGGAGGAGGTGACTGCCAGCCACCCCCTGCCATGAGGGAAAGGAGTTCTTGGAGAGCCGCACCTAAGAGAGAAAGAGAAGAGAGAGAAAGAAATCGTGGAAATGAAAACCAAAATTTTGGGTTCCTTGAAAAGATGCATTTGCATTGATAAAGAAAAAGCTGATTACAATGTAAAAAACTGCAAAAGAAAGCAAAGACTAGCTACTAACAGCATATTTTCTATCCTCCTCCAAAAGCACAAAAAATTATGGAGGAATAGTGTACTAAGCTATGTCATACAAAATCAAAACTAGTAGCTATATCTGCACAAAAGTCAGCTAAGCTATTGTTAGATCTTTGTGTATAAGAAAAAATGACCTGATGAAAGTTCTTCAAGAAGCTGATGTCCAAAGCATCAGGAAGTCGGTTCTATCATATTTCACTGTTGAGTGAGAGCTCGAGGTGGTACACCACCCCAATGTTGTCCCCTTCAATGACAATGCCTCGTACTCCGTCATCCAAGGCTCAATGATGTTCTGAGTGTAGAGCATGGCAACTAATTCCATAGTTGTGTTATCCCAATGTTGAAAGCAATGACCCATGACTTTAATGAAGTTGTCATTTTCATCCCTTAAGACTACAGAAATACCAGCCGACCCATTAGAAAGCAAGGAGCCATCCACGTTGGCCTTGATCCAACCAGGAGGGGGAGGACACCACAATGTAGGTTTGATCAGCCCATAGGGTTGGGTGATGTCCCATTGCTTATGGAAGGGGAAGGAGGAGGCGTGGGTGATGGATTCAAGAATGGTGGCAGCAATAATTTTCGGGGTGCTGTGGCTACGACCGTGTGTTTTAGCGTTACGGGCTCTCCATACTTGGTAGATGATGGCACAGTAGTATTTAGCCCAACAAATCTTACTTGGCTGCACATTCTGAATGGCTTGAAGAAGATCGGCCCAATTGCTGAAAATAGGAATGGAGAACCCCCATTTGGCCAAAATCTGAATTATGGCATTGGTAAGGGTGCAATGGACTGCAATATGCTCTATATCCTCCTCCTGGTTGCATCCCCAAGGGCACAAGGTGTTTTCCGTTAAGCCACGTCGAGCCAACAAGCAGTTGGTTGGTATAGCATGCTGGATGAGTCTCCACTAGAAAATTTTCCCTAGGGGGAAGTTCAACTTTTGCAATTTGTAAAATGATGCTTTACTTTCAGCAAATATACCTTGGTAGACTATAGAAGTGATGGTGGTCCCCAATAGATTCTTGATTAGTTCAGGTTGATCCTGATGCTAGTTGGCCCATATTTATACCTTTGATGCGATCAGCCATAAAGTTGCCAAACAGCCGCTGCAGTTTTTCCAAATTCCAGCATTTATTGGTTGTAATCAGTGTGGAAATACTCCATTCAGCAGTGGATTCCATGTTATGGAATGTAGGCCATTTGGCGTGAGAGATCGAATCCATGTTGAGTTTAGGAAGTCAATATACCGTTGGCAATTTTCCAATCAAATTCTGCGATTTTTTTGCCCCATCGGTGATGATTTTCCGACTCATGGAGTCACTTCATTTCGGTTTCTTTGCCATATATTCCTCTCATATCTTTCCAAAAGACACTTGTGTAAGAAGTGTGGTTGGTTTGGTAACAAATTCTCAAGCTAATCAGAGCAGGTGGCCCACCTCTGGTGAATCGACCCAAGTCCTCCAAACCTAAAGGGTGTGTAGATTTTTTCCCAAGTAACATAATGTAAGCCATGATGGTTAAGTCCCCTTGCCAAAGGAAGCATCTAACAAGTTTCTCTATCTCATTGGTAATGCTTTTGGGTACCAAAGTGTGAGTAACCTGGTACATAGGAATGCTGAGCAATGAGGACTTGATAAGTTGGAGACGGCCCGCCATAGACAAGTGTCGAATTCCCCATTGGCTTATCCTTTTTCTAGCCATTTTGGTTAGCTGCAAAAAAACTGTTGTTTTCAGTTTTCTCATGGACAAGTTGATGCCTAAGTACTCAAGCTCCTGGACCTTCCTGAACCCCATGAGTTTGGCAATCTGTTTGCTTTCCACCGGTAGATGGCTTTGTTAAAAATAATAGCACTTTTGGTAGCGTTAATCTGTTGCCCGGTCCAGCTGCAATAATCATTTAGAACTCTGAGGATGCATTTGGCATGGGTGATTGAGGCTTTGGATGCGATGAGGATGTCGTCGGCATAGAGCAGGTGGGATATAGTAGTGCCTCCATTGGCTATGGGAACACCAAGTTCGGTTCTTCTTTGTTTGATAGCCATGGAAAAGGAGTTAGAGCAAAGTATAAAGAGGTATGGAGATAGTGGACAGCCTTCGAAACCCACAATGGGCTTTTATCCAGTTTGTTCTTTGGCCATTGAGTAGAAGTGCAAAGGAGGAATGAGACACATTGGAGAAGCCAATTCTGAAATTTGTTTGGCATACCCATTTTATGAAGGACAAGAGCAAGAGTTTCCCAGCTCAATTTATCATATGCTTGCTCCATGTCAATTTTGAGTGCCATGAAACCATCTTTAAATGTAGAGTATTGAAATTTGTTAATTATCTCCTGAGCCGTCAAGCAGTGGTGTGAGATCGATCTATGAGGTACAAAGGCCCCCTCCTCCTCAGAGATTATGTGTGGGAGAATATTTCTCAGGCGACACACAAAGATCTTGGCTATGATTTTATATGATGTTACATAGCGATAATTACGAATTTTGTTGGACAACCAACATTCTGTGATTTGGGCAAGAGGATCACCAATGTTTCCTTCCACTGAGAAGCCATGGTGCCCTTGTGGAAGAATTCCTTTATAGCCTCAATGACGTCCTGGCCAATGATTCTCCAAAAGTGCTTAAAGAAAGATGTGGTGATGTCATCTATACCCGGAGCACGGTTGGCACTCATAGTACGGATCACCTCCCAAATTTCAGTTTCGTTGGTGTCCATCTCCAATAGTTCCCCCACTTGAGGTAGAATTCTGAAATTTTCTGCAAAACATGGCCATCCAGAGGTAGTGATAGGTAGAGCACTCCATTTATGCTGAAAAAAATTCATGAAGGCTTGGTGGATTAAGGTTGGATCATCCGTGCTCCGACCATCTTCAAGCTTGAGTTTTTTAATTCTGTTAGTTCTCTTCGAGCATAGGCAACTACATGAAAAAAAATGAGTATTGGCATCCCTCCTCAGCCCACCTGATTTTGGCTCTTTGTTTCCACCAACAAGCGAGGCGGGTAAGAGTTGAGTTCAACTCATTAGCTTTGCGACGGAGTTCCAGCTCTTGCTGCTCAGTTAGCCCCATTGGAGTGCAATCAGTCACATGTAGTTGCATAATTTCTGGTTGGAGGATGTCTCTTTGTTTGCTTAAGTCGTTAAGCTTGTTCTTGTTCCAATAGAATAGGTTCTTCAATGTCTTACTGCACTTCCTATCTAAGTTTTCAGCTTTGGAGCCATTGTAATTGCTTTGCCAATTTTTCCAAACAAACTTCCATGTCATTGGGTAAGACAGCCAAGTGTCTTCAAACCGGCCATCTATGTGATTTCACTCTTCTTTGGCTGAATTTGGAGAAGGATAGGACAATGATCTGATGCAATCCTTGGTAGGTGTTTGGTTTGAGCAAGAGGGAGGAGGTTGGAGGCAATTGAGTTGATGAAGAAGCGGTTAAGGCACGCACCCATATACGACTGCTTTTATCTTTATTGTTGGTCCAAGTGAACCTGGGACCATTGAAGTTTAGCTCATGAAGGTCCCCAAGTGTCAAGAAGTTCATCATCTCCTTTGCCGCTGGAGAGAATTTAAATTGTTTTCCACCTTTTTTGTCACTAGCATCGTAAATACAATTGAAATCTCCCCCAATGATAGCCGGCAAATCCGTGTTCAGCAAGGGAGTTAAGGTGTCCCATAACCCCCGGTGAGTGTGGTAATCCTTTGTTGATGCCACCCTCCATATGGACTTGTTAGGTGGCGAATGTTGCCCACCAAGCACTGTTCATTTTGTGTGATAGGAGAGAAGGTGATTAAGTCATTTCTCCATAGAGCAAGGATGCCTCCAGATTTTCCAACTGCTGGTTGGTGTAAAAAATCTCAGTTGCGTCCGCAATTTTATCAATTTCTCTTCTTGTGACATCCTCAACTTTGGTTTCTATAAGGCCTATGAAGAGAGCATGGTGCTCTCCGAATTTCGGAGATAGTTGCTTCTTACAGACTCCCACAATTCCATATTATAATGGAAGTCATGGGTAGACATCATGGAGGTACCCCGATATGGAAATCACTTTTCTTGCGTTTACAAGGAGCTGCTTTGATAGGGCCCAATTGACCCAGTTCTGGTGAAATGTGCCTTGGATATCCGATTTTCGCATCCTTTGCACTCCTATGTCTTTCTCCATGCTGCTTGATGGGTCGGCTGGATGTACTCTTTGTCTGTGGTTGTATATTTTGCTAAAGTGCTGAAGATTTGCTACGATCTTGGTTGGGTAACTGGTCTGAAGGAGGAGGATTTTATGTTTGTTGTTGGGTTGCATATGGTGAGCTATGTGAGCCTGATATCAATTTTGTGTCCTACCTTCCCACAATTGAAACAAAGTTGTGCTATTCCTTCGTACTCAACTTTTTGGAAGAAGCATCCATTGAATCCATTGATCCAGATTCCAGGTGGGAGACTCTTTAAGAGGTCAACTTTGACACATACCCGAGCATAAAGACTTTGTCCTCATTTACTTGTTTGATTGTCCATCCACATAGGCTCACCAACATGAAGCAATTTGTTGTTACTATCTCAATAGATGAGTGGTGAGCTAGGTAATCTCATCCAAATAAGAGAAGTTAAGCCATGCAATGAGTCAGGAGAGAAGGTTGGACTCCATTTATCCATGGCTATGACATTTCCTGCAATGAACCAGGGCCCATTGAGCCGACATCGAGCCTCAATTGATTGGAAGATGCATGAAAGCAATCAACTAAAACTAAGTTGAATTCACCTGCTTTTATTATTTAAGAAATAAAAGGGAAGTCTTTTGCCAAGGAGCTTTCCAACTAGGGCTTCAAGCCTTTGATATTAGTTTGCATAGTTCACATCAAGAGTAACACCCACTCCTTCATTGTCTTTAATTTCATCAAAGCGAAATTTGGCAAGTGGGACAACCATGGCTTCCTCCAAGGGTTAGTTGGAGTGTGTGTTGTTTTGTTTGTGTTAGATGGCCTTGCTTTGGTCTCCTGAGGATGAGAAGTGGGAGAACTGAATGTCCTACTTTGCCACATTTAAAGCAAAGCTGGGCAATGCCTTCATATTCAACTTTTTGAAAGAATCGGCCATGGTAGCCTTGAATCCAAATTCCAGTAAGTAGGCTTTGGGCAAGATCAACTTTAATACATACCCGAGCATAAGAAGTCTATCCCCATTTACTTGTTTGGTTGTCCATCCAAAGTGGTTCCCCCACAAAGGAGGATATTCTGGCAAGGTTGTTGATGTCCCAGTAAATGAGAGGAAGGCTAGGGAGCCTTATCCAAATAGGAGATGTCTAGCCTTTCAAAGAGTTTGGAGAGAAATATGGGGTCCATTTGTCTAAGGCAATGATATTTCCTGCAACAAACCACGGTCCATTGCGGAGAACTTCATCCCTAGCTTCATTAGTTTTGAATATACAAATAAACCAATCCGGCGATAACCAGATCAAATTCCCCCCAATGATCCCATTTTTCTTTAAGATCATTCTGGAGGAAGTAAAAAGGCAGCTTCTTCCCTAGAAGCTTTCCTACTAATGCTGACTCCAACTTCTGGATGTTGTTCTGCATGGCCGGTGTATCAAGAGTAACTGATACACCATCCATGTCTTTTACTTGATAAAATATGATCTTGTTAAGAGCGACAACAGGTGGTTTCTAACAAGCATTACCTTGCTCTCGATAATGGCCTCCTGTCCTCTGGTTCATAGCATTCCCAATTCTTGGTCTGTTCTTGAGGCCTGAAGCCTCATCCGACTCTGGTTGGTTGCCACCAACTCCAGCAGTGCCATTGCTGTAAACGGTTTTGGTGTGTTCTTGAGATTTCAAGAACCCTTCTCCAAAGATCCAAGAACCATTCTTTTCTGTCCCTTCAGAGCTATCTTTTCCAGGATATCGAGGCTAATCATCTTGTTAGGAGAAAGATCAATATTCATACATGTAATTGCTGCAAGTTTATCTACCGAACTAGGAATTTGGTTCGAATTGGCCATGGAGGCCCTCCCCTGGACTTCATCGCACAAACCCCTTTTCAAGAATCTTCATGGATGCTTCTTGCAAGCAAGAATCCTTAGAGCGGCCATCACGTGTGCTCAAAGCCCAATCTGTCTTGCGACCTCAATGCCTCGGCCCAGAACTTTGTCAGTCAAGCGCCCTGCGCTCTCACCTCATTCACTCCGGTCATCTAGGCGGCGGTTCACCCGGTCCTTGTGCCTGATTGACAATCCAAGATCAGGAGTCAATTGCATCCGCATTTCGCATGGCTGCGTCCGCGGTAGTTGTGCATCTACCCGTGCACCAGCGCAGCAAGCAGCCAGCTCGCTGTAATCCGAGTTGTAGATCTGGGCGTTAAAGCTCTCATTAGCCATGTGTGTGCCTCGTTGGTGGTGCGGTCCGTCTGCACTTTGAGCGTCATCTTGGCCATAGAGACGTTCTTGCCTTCGCCTTATGAGCGTTTCATCCTCCAAGCCACCCCCATCCTCCAAAATCCCACCTTCAATGGCTGTGTCCAGTTCTTGATCAAGAACTCGAGCAGAATAAAGGACAAGAAACTCCCCTTTCAACTCCTCCATGGCCATAGGGACGTCTCCATTGCTTTGCAAAGAGAAAACCTTACTGTAGGAGCAAGAAGCATGGCTGATCTTGGAATCAAGATCCATTTCAGCTTAATCTTGATCCATCTTGGTGACTTCTTTACCAGATCGAGAACCAGGCCTACCTAATCCTCCCCTTGGTTTTCCTCCCTCGATCTTACCATCCATGTTGCCATCTCCGCTTTCCTTGAACTAGTCTCACCACTCTCGGTGAGCCACCCTTGGCCTTGGAACCACCAACGTCTGAAGCACTACCATGTCTCCCACTTCCTTTGTTAGGACCGCCCCCACTCCTTCTAGAGTGAGGTGGTGACCCTTGGTCACCCCCTCCCATCCCAAAGGTTCTCTCACTAGAAAACCAAGAAAGAGAAAAAAGGAGTGGAAATGAAAGAGCCTCAAAGTTTTGGGTTCCGGGCCAAAGTTTTTGGGTTCCTTGAAAGTTGCATATTGCATTAATAGAAAAAAGGATTACAAATAAGCACAAGTGTGCAACAAAACTAAAAAAGGCTAAGCAGAAGCCACAAGCTTCTTATCGTCATCTAAAATATCAAAAAAAGCCGAGATATTACAAGCATCAGTAGAATGCCAAACAAAATCAGCTTGTATGGCGAGCACAAATTGCAAAAGGTTTGCTCTCTATCGGTGTGAGTAAAGAGCACGGTGAAAGTCTCGAAACCAATGTCTGCCCAGGAGGCTGACCGAGCTTGAAAAGTCTTCTGAAGGTAAGTCACAACACCAAGATTGTCCCCTTCAAGAACCAGACCCTTGTATTCAAACATCCAAGGCTCTATAATCTACTTGAAGGCAAGCATAGCATGTAGCTCTATGAAGGTACTGTCCCAATGCTGGAGATGAAGTCCTGCAGCCTTGATGAATCTACCAGACTCATCTCTGATCACCACACCAATACCTGCAAGGCCAGAAGAGAGAAGGGCACCATCAACATTTGCCTTGAGCCAACCGGGAGAGTCGGGAAGAGGTATGCAGGTGAGGCGGTGGAGCTCCCATTGCTTACGGAAAAGGAAGGCAGAAGAATTGGTGAATGCCTCTAAAATGTTGGCAGCAAGAATCTTTGGTGTAGCATGAGATCGGCCATGTGTCTTGGCATTCCTATTCCTCCAAACTTGATAGATCATACTGCAGTAAGCTCTCCCCCAGGCCATGTTGGCTCTAGAGGTACAATCAAATCCCCTGAAAAGGTCTTGGGAGTTTGCAAAGGAGGAACAAGAGGAAAGAACACGGAGGACGGAATGGTGAGGGAGCACAATATGGTCCAAGTCTTACGCCTCAGCATCCCAAGGACATTGGACATCTTCCACAAGTCCCCTCTTATGCAACCAAGAGAGGGCAAGGCATCCTTCAAAATACCACCAAAAGAACCTTTCCGAGGATGTAACTTGAGCCGGAACACATGTGAGGACTTTCCTGAAGAAAGTCTTTGCATAGGCAGCAGTCAGATTTACCTAGCGGAAGGTGGAACAACTCTGGCTCATCCATCACTAAGTCAGGATGAAGAGCCACCCTTGTAATCCTCATAACTCTGAAGTGTATCGTGGTGGGAGAAGGGATGTAAATCAGAGGAAGTCCCATGCAAGCGCAGAGAATGTCAGGAAGCGAATGGAACCCGAGTCCACCAAGCTTTTGTGGAGTACAAATGGTAGCCCATTTGACATAATGGATGCTCCTTTGGGTGGATCTCTTGTCTCAAAGGAAGGACCTACAAAGTCGCTCAATGTCCTGCAACACATTCAAAGGCATGATGGTGTGTGTAAGCTGATAAATAGAATCTGGCATCAGGGAAGAAGAGATGAGAGTAGCACGGCCAGCCAAGGAGAGGTGTCGAGATCCCCAAGCCATAATATTCCCCTTAGCTCGCTGGATCAGAGCTGAATGATCACTCTTATAAAGCCTCCTCATTGCCAATTTGATGCCAAGAAAGTCAAATTCTTGAACATGGTGTATCCCAGCAATCTAGCAATGTGATTTGTCCTCCATCTTTTAGCAGCTCTACTGAATAAGATGGCAGACTTGACACAATTAATCCTCTGCCCTGTCAAGGAACAGTAGTCCTGGAGGATGCTCTTTATTTGTTTGGCATGCACCTCCAATGCTTGTGAAGTAATGAGGATATCATCAGCATAAAGAAGGTTAGAGATGCAGGTACCTCCAGTCGTCAAAGTCATGCCCAGGTTCGGCCCCCTTTGCTTAAAAGCCAAAGTCAGCAGTTCTGAGAACAGAATAAATAAATATGGTGAGAGTGGGCATCCCTGTCTGAACCCACACTGAGCGTCAATCCAGGCAGTTCTTCTACCATTTAGTAAGATAGAGAATCTTGGATGAGTAACACACTGAATCACCCAATTGTTGAAGCAATCAAGGAAGCCCATCAAGGAAAGCATCATCTTCAGAGTTTTCCAACTCATACGATCATAAGCCTGCTCCATATCAATCTTGATTGTCATAAAGCCCACTTGAGAGGTCGAATGCTGGAATTTATTGAATATCTCTTTGGCTAGTAAGCAATGATGTGAAATGTTCCTTTGAGAACAAAGGCTCCCTGCTCTTCAGAAATAAGGCCAGGGAGGAGGTGCTTCATCCTATTTACCAAGATTTTTACAACAACCTTGTAGATGGTCTGACAAAGGCTGATAGGCCAAAATTTGGAAGGACTGCTAGCACCAACAACTTTAGGTATCAGAACAATAAGGGTCTCCTTCCAAGAGTCATCCATGCGGGATGTAACAAAGAATTCTTGGATAGCGACAATGACATCCTTCTTCACACATTGCCAAAACTGCTTAAAGAAGGTGGCCGAAATTCCATCTAAGCCAGGAGATCGATTGGCCCCCAAGGAGTGGATATCATCCCAAATCTCCTGTTCAGAAACAAATGCATCAAGGAGAGGTTTGGTAGTAGATGGTAGAAGGTCTGCAGAATAGTGACAATTGAGGGAGACAACTCCCTCAATTTACACGAAGAAGGTAATGAACTCATCAGTAATAGCTGTTGGGCTATCCACCAAGCTCACATTCTCCCTTTGTATACAACTGATCATGTTGGTTTGGTGCCTTGAGGAGGCAACAGTATGAAAGAAGTGGGTGTTCCCATCTCCTTGTTGAAGCCATCTAACCTTAGCTCTTTGCTTCCACCAAGTATTGAGTCTGGCAAGAGTAGAATTCAGCTCAATCACTTTGGAGCGAAGCTCAGACTCTTGAGCAGAAGTAAGACCCTCATCAGAACATTCAGAACTCTGGAGAATGGCAATATCCTTTTCCAAGCTATCCCTGAGAGAGTGGAGGTTTCTCAGCTTGTTCTTGCTCCAATGAAAGAGGGCCCGCAGAGTACGACCACTCTTCCGTTGGAGAATAGCAGCTTTGGATCCAAAGTCATCCTTGCTCCAATTCTTCCACACCAGTTTCCAGATCATGGGGTAGGAGAGCCAAGTGTCCTCAAATCTCACCCACCTCTGAGGCGGGTCAAGTGAAGTAGAACTAACTAAAAGCAAAAGAGGGCAGTGGTCAGAGGCAATATGGGAGAGGTGGCAAACCTTACTATCCCCCAAGAGGTTAGAGGCCTAAGAGTTGACCAAAACCCGATCAAGACAAACCCAGATCTTGCTCCACCCATCCTTGTTGTTGGTCCAAGTATATTTTGGCCCAACAAAATCAAGCTCATGAAGGTCAGCTGAGGCCATGCAGTCTTCCATCTCCTGAACTGCTAGAGAGTAAGAGAACCTCTTCCCACCTTTCTTGTCTCCTTGCTGCAAAATGCAATTGAAATCCCCACCAATGACAGTAGGACAATGATGATCCATGTTTTCCTTAATAAGTTGCCCAAGCACCCTCCAACAATGGTAGTCTTTTTTGGCATAAACCCATCCAATGGTCCACTGTACGGTGTTAGGCATGGAAATAGTGCCTATCACAATCTGATCATCAATGATAGTAGGGGAGAAGTTGACCAGATCTATCGCCAAATAATGATCAACCCTCCAGAATTCCCCACAAATGGATGGCAGAGAAACTGTCAATTCCTTCCAGCTAGTTTATCCACTTCATGTCTTGAAATATGCTCGATTCTAGTCTCCATCAAGCCAACAATGCACAAGTCATGGCCACCTATAAGGTGGCGTAGGTAGTTGCCCGTAGTCTTCTTGCGGGCCCCCCTACAGTTCCAGAAAAGGATGGAAGACATCAAGCAACCATAGGGGACGCGTCCGCTTGTTGGTGTCAGTGGAGACTTCTTTCTCTTCTTTGGGAGAGCCTCAATCCGTCCCAAATCAAGGAACTCCCTCTTAAAGTGGGCCTTCGAGACCCTCGATTTACTGTTACCACTCTTACTAGCCCTCTCCCAGGATGCTTTCTTGGGCTTCTCCAAAGCAGGGGCTTGGAAAGTAGGAGAACTGATGATATCAACAGAAGGGAGGGTCTTCTGTAGAAGAGGGGCCTGGGATGGGGTACCTATGCAGAAGATGGAACGTAATAGAAGGTCCAAGTTTGTAACCTGGTTTCCCTCCTACCTTGGCCTTCAATGCAGCTTGAGGAGGCTTAGTTTTCTTCTTCCGGGTGACCAGAACCCAAGGTCCATAATCATCTGGAGTAGAAGCTGGTGGCTGAGTGGGAAGAGAGTGAGAGGCAGCAGGCTGATGCTCCATCCTCTTGCCAAGAGAAGTGTTAATCTCCCCATCCTCAGCCCCCTGAGTCTGGGTTTTGTCCTTCAAAGGATCCTTGCTGCTAGCCTGCATAGGAGGAGGAGGTTGGGATTTACCTAAGCCCGGTGCAGAGGTGGTGGCTGGAATGCTTGGGCAGGAATCAACTTTGTGGCCCACCTTGCCACAGGCAAAGAATAACTGAGTAATGCCCTCATACTCCACTGGTTGGAAGGACCTGGTGTCTTCCATTGATCCATACTCAAGTAGGGAGTTTGTTGGAGAGATCCAGTCTGATATAGACCCTAGCATACAGGCTCTGGCCCCAACTGTTGGTTTGGTGATCCACCCACAACGGCTCCCCAAAGAAAGAAGCAATTCTAGCAATATTGATATTATCCCAAAACAGGAGAGGTAGGTTAGGAAATCTTACCCAGATAGAGGAGGACAAGCCATGAAGGAATTTTGGATTGAAAGTAGGATCCACTTGTCCAATCCAATGACATTGCCTGCCACAAACCATGGCCCATTCATTAGGACAACATCCCTTGCTTCCGTTGTGTCAAAAATGCAAACAAAATAGTCTGGGGGCAACTATCACCAGCTTGAAGGTCCCCCATTGGCCCCATTTCCTCTGAAGGTCAACATTAAGGAAAAAAAAGAGGGTCTTCTCCCAAGGATCTTCCCTACCAAAGCCAATTCAAGCTTTGTTTGGTTGTCATCAATAGCTTGATCATCAAGCTTAATGGTAGAGCCATCTTCCATATAGGTTGAAGCTTTGTCCACTGGGCCAAGCTTGATAAACTCCTTCTTCTTCCAGCGGTTGGATTGGACAAGCCCTGGTTGGCCATGCATCGCTTTCAGGCTTGCCCCATTTGGAGCCCTCGGCAAAGGCCACCTAGGAGAGCTTTGATTGTCAAACAAAGGATTGGAGGTAGCTGGAATAGGCCCTTTAGCCGAGCCATTGAGAGTCCCCCAAAAAAAGGTGGTGGTCTTGAGACATTTTCCACAAACATGTTGTTGTGCGACTGTAGCATTGGAATCGGCCATATGGGTGTCATGGACTGCCGCCCCACTAAAGAGTGGGTGTCCGGCAAGTGCAAGGCTAGTAGAATTATCCAAAAAAGCTTGGGCTAAAGCCACATCCTCCTCAAGGACAGCCATAGGGTCGGACATACCTCCATCGGTGAGTTCAACTACTTGTCCAAGCATGTCCTCGCAATCCTGCATGGTTGCAATCCCGTTAGCATTGTCATTCGGTCTGCTATTCTGGGGCTAGCCTCTGGCAACTTGCAGCGGCGGCTAAACGCCCCTGCGCCCTTCGCGCGCCGCCGGCACTAATCACCGACCTTCCTTCGCCCAGCCCTATTCGCTAATCACGCCCCGCCGATTGGCAATTGCGGCGTGATGCATTTCGCGTGCGTAACAATTCGCCACCGTCAGCAATCCTCGCCACGTCTTTGCCGCGCTCCGTTGCGGCGCGCCGTCTTCCGGCGTGCGCGCTGCCACGGTACGCCTCTCATGACCAGCCGTACACGCTTGCCATGAGGCTTGCGCCCACATCGCGGCCCGGTACAAGCTCCGGATCACGCCGAGACTCCCGCGGTAAAGCCCCACATCTGCGGGGTCTTCATTAGTCGGGTTCTTGCCAAAATCAAGAATCCGGTAGATCCCAATGCCAGCGGCCACCAGCCACTCCCCATCCATTTAGGGTGCAAAGTCTGTAGGCCGCCGCCAAATGTCTCCCAAGATCAAGATTGGCCTCCATCCGATCGTCAGGTCCACAACACCTTGTCCGTCAGCGCCACCCCGCACCACCACCCGTGCGGTGAAACTTAAAGGAATTGACGGAAGGGCACCACCAGTGGAGCCTGCGGCATAATTTGACTCAACACGGGGAAACTTACCAGGTCCAGACATAGTAAGGATTGACAGATTGAGAGCTCTTTCTTGATTTTATGGGTGGTGGTGCATGGTCGTTCTTAGTTGGTGGAGCGATTTGTCTGGTTAATTCTATTAACGAACGAGACCTCAGCCTGCTAACTAGCTATGTGGAGTTCAACCTCCAGAGCTTGTTAGAGGGACTATGGCCATTTAGGCCACGGAAGTTTGAGGCAATAACAGGTCTGTGATGCCCTTAAATGTTCCGCAGCATGATGTATTCAATGAGTATATAGCCTTGGCCGCGGGTAATCTTTTGAAAATTTCATGTGATGGGGATAGATCTTTGCAATTGTTTGTCTTCAACGAGGAATTCCTAGTAAGCGCGAGTCATCGGCGTTGACTCGCACGTCCTTTGTACACACCACCCGTCCTCCTGAATTGAATGGAAGTGTGAAGTGTTGGCTCGACGCAGGCGGTCGCCGCGACTTCGGCGAGAAGTCCATTGAACCTTGTCATTTAGAGAAAGGAGAAGCCGAAACAAGATTTCCGTAAGTGAACCTACAGAAGGATCATTGTCGAGACCGAAACACATCGGCGGAACTTCGTGAAACGGCGGCCGGTACCGCAGACGGCCGTCCCGTCGCTCGTCCCCAGGGGCGAGAACTGACGAGACGGATGAAACACAACCGTGCGCTCGCAAGGAAAATCGAAAATCGAAGGCGTCGGGCTCGGTGGCGTGGAAGCCGTCGCTCCATCGCGGATGGACACGACTCGATAATAGATATCTCGGCTCTCGCGCCGATGAAGAGCGCAGCGAAATGCAATACGTGATGTGAATTACAGAATCCCACGAACCATCAAGTCCTTGAACACAAGTTGTACGAGGCCGCCCGGTAGAGACGCGTCCGCACAGGCGTCAAGCGTCGCGCTCCGTGCCAACTCCGTCCCCATGGGTGCGTGTCGGAGAACGCCAGGGTGGTCGTCGTGCCGGCCGTGGCGAAAAATCGGTCGTCGTCTTGTTGTGCGAAACGAGGGTGGGTGGAAAGCTGTGAAACCGACTGCGTTGTCGTCGAACTGAGAGAAACGACGGTGCCAGGCGATCACCGCGTTGATCTGCATCACGCGGCTTGGAATCGACCCGGATGGGCGAGGCCACCGAGTTTAAGCATATCAATAAGCGGATGAAGAAACTTACGAGGATTCCCTAGCTGGCGAGCAGGACATGCCAGTGGAATCAGGCGGCCGTCGGGCAGTACTCAAAGCGTCCTCGGTGACGGGGGAAGTCCCCTGGAAAGGGCGGGGAGGGTGAGAGCCCGTTTGGCCAACCTGCATAACCGCAAGCGTCGGCGGTTGGGTTGTTTGGGAATCTGACCCTAATCGGGCGATAAATTTAGATCAATATCTGAGGCGAGAGGCAGATGCAAGTACCGAGGAAAGATGAAAAGGACTTTGAAAAGAGAGTCAAAGAGTGCTTGAAATTGTCGAGAAGCGGATGGGCGGTGCGCCTCGGCCAAGCGGAAACTGTCATCGGCTCTGGATCGTCGAGCCTTCCGAGGCACGAGCGTCCGGCCAGAGAACCGTCGGTGCGGCCGGCGAGCACGGCGCGCGCCGTCCAGGCGAGCCCCGCGGGGCTCCCGCGCGCCCGTCGCGACGGCCCGTGGGCTCCCCATTCGACCCGTCTTGAAACACGGACCAAGAGCGACATGCGTCGGTGACGGGTGTCGGCGGTGAAGCGGAAAGGCGATGCAGCGGGATCCTCTCTGTGGGTGTACCGCAGGCAGGAGATCTTCTGAAGGGTTCGAGT
>CM038215.1:16474098-16559682 GCA_021442155.1 Cymbidium sinense
TATTCGGGCGCTCGCGCGCCAGAAAAAATGACCCGAAGGTGACGCAAAATATTTGGCCTCGGCGCGCCTGATCTTCGAGAAGGATGAGCCATCCAGGGGGCTGGGGCGATTGGCAGGCAGCCAATGCCCGGCGAGAATAAGGAGCTGCGACCGCCGAGCGGGGCGGTCGCGGACGTGCCCAGCATCGGCGGCCGCACCGCCGTCGGACAAGCGTCGGTAGTCGAGCGGGCGATCGCGGACGTGCGGCGGTGCTCGTGTGGAAGGCGGCGACCGACGGGATGTTGGGCAAGTGCCTGAGTGCCGCGAGCCACGCGTCACACGAACCGCAGACGTGAGCTTAGCATCCTTATCGTCTCCACGTGCAATGGCGGACGCGACTCATGCCTGGGCCTCCATAGCGGCCTGCGCGCGCAGCAGACCTCCACAGCGCTGCGCCCGACCCCTCCAGCGCCCCACTCGCCGCTCCCCTCCGCTGACCCGTGCGGCGGCACGCCTGACCTAGTGGCAGGTGTTGTGGTGCCCATGTGCGCTTAACTCCTCGAAATTGGTCGTGTTTCGCCATTTTTGGAGGCTGGAACCTCCTAAAACCTCCTATTGGTGCTCATAGGTGCATTTGGCGGCCTCCATTTGGGCATATGACCGCCCATAAAAAAGTAAGCTTTTTGGGCTTTCTGGAACTTCCGGAGTCTGAAATGTGCATTTTGCCCTGCCTGTCTATTAGAGATGAGCTGAACTAAGTAGTAGGTCCGCTGTTTTACTACCAGAAATGCATGTAAGGGTGACTATGCTCATGATCTTAGAATTTGCATGCTTCCTTCATGTTATGTCAACGTGTTGCGAATCGAATGTAATTTTCGGGCATATACGAAGGGCTCACATGCGACATCTGAATGGATGCATTCTTCAGAGTATTGGCCAACTTGGCATCTCACATGGAGCATCTTCGCGCTCTGACACGAATATACGTGCCTCGCAGGATCAAAATGCAAATTCGTTATCATGTCCCTTTGGTTTGCTTGACGATAGAGATTGCTTGACCTCTATTTTTGGTCAGTGCCTTTGGGCCAAAAGTAGCATTTTGGGAGACCTTCTATTAGGGAGTGAGCTAGCTTGAAGCCCTCGCCGATATGCATGTTGTGCATCGGGAGCGCGTGCCGCGTCGTGAGCATGTCATGACATGCTCTTGTGTCACGCCTACATTCTCGAACCGCGCATCGTCGCTTGTCGATCGATCATGCACCCTTACGAGCCTTCAATATGCCGCGAGAGAAAGTAAAGTCCGTGGAAATCCAACGCATGCGATGCGAAGAAAATTCCAAAAATTCAGGTGCTTACGCGCCCGATTAAATGACCTGAACGCGATCCTAAAAATTTGGGCTTGTCGAGCTCGATGTTCCTGAAGAACAAGCCATTCGAAGAGCCCCTGCGACGCATCATTCAATATCTATCAACTTTCGATGGTAGGATAGGGCCTACCATGGTGGTGACGGATGACGGAGAATTAGGGTTCGATTCAGGGGAGCGAGAGGCTACCACATCCAAGGAAGAAGGCGGCCCTTAATCGACATAGAGGTAGTGATAATAAATAACAATATCGAGCTCTTGTCTAGTAATTGGGGAGTACAATCTAAAACGAGGATCCATTGAGGGCAAGTCGGTGCGGCCTGTAATTCCGCTCAATAGCATATATTTAAGTTGTTGCGCTAAAAGCTCGTAGTTGGACCTTGGGTTGGATCGGTTGGTCCGCCTCATGTGTCGCCCTTCGTCCTTATCTTTGGCGATGCATTCGGCCTTAATTGGTAGGTCGTGCCTCCTGGATTACTTTGAAGAAATTAGAATGCTCAAAGTGCCCACGCCTGATACATTAGCATGGGATAACACCACAGGATTTCGATCCTATTGTGTTGGCCTTCGGGATCGGAGTAATGATTATGAGGGACGATCGGGGGCATTCGTATTTCATAGTCAGAGGTGAAATTCTTAGATTTATGAAAGATGAACCACTGCGAAAGCATTTGCCAAGGATGTTTTCATTAATCAAGAACGAAAGTCGGGGGCTGATGATCGATATCGCCCTAGTCTCAACCATAAACGAAGGGATCGGATGTTGCTTTTAGGACTCACGCACCTTGAGAAATCAAAGTTTTGGGTTCCTTGAAATTTGCATTTGCATTAATAAAAAAGAGATTACAAGCTAAAACAAAGTTCAACAAAATAGAAAAGCAAACTAACTAGAAGCCAAATGCTTCCTATCATCCTCTAAGATAACATAAAAAGCAGGAGGAATAATACAATCAAGACATGCCAAGAAAACTCTGGTAGTAGAAAAGGGCACAAAATCGCGATTGTAGTCCCGATATGAGAAAATAGCACGGTGGAACTCTTTGAGGAAGCCAAGATCAGCGCTGTCTTTGGAGAAAGTCGGTAACTCTGGCATCTCGAAGGTAATGCACCACACTAGTGTTATCCCCTCAAAATGATACCCTTAAACTCATGCATCCAGGGCTCAACAAGCTTGATGGCGAGCATGGCCTGCATTTCAATAAAAGTGCTATCCCAATGCTGGAATTGAATACATGTGGCTTTGATAAGATTGCCAATGTCATCTCTGATCACCATCCCAATACCTGCAATACCAAACTAAAGCAATGCACCGTCAACATTTGCCTTTAGCCATCCAGGAGAGGGGGAGTCCATGAGGAGTATGAAAACAGTCGGTGTGGCTGGTGGAGCTCCCATTGCTCATGAAAAGGAAAGGATGCAGTATTGGTGAAAGCATCCAAATGTTTACAGCAAGAATTTTGGGGGTTCCATATGGCCGACCATGGGTCTTCGCATTCCTGGCCCTCCAAACTTGATATACAACAGAAAAGTAAGCTCTCCCCCATGTTGATTTATCTTTGGGGGTTTGGTCGAAGGCTGTAAGAGATCCTGTGATGTGGTAAAAGAAGGCATAACAAGCCCCCAAGTAGAAAGAGTCTTGGGGTGACAAGGTGAGAGGATCTTGTCGAATGTGGTCCAAATCCTCAGCTTCAGAGCATCCCCACGGGCATTGGACCTCCTCCACAAGTCCCCGCTGGTGCAACCAAGTAAGGGTTGGGATAGCACCCTTCAAAATGTGCCACCAGAATAACTTTTCCCGAGGATGAAGTCCAAACCTCTTAGGCCACTGGTTACAAGAGCAATCCTGCAGGAACAGAGCATCATAAGCAAGCGAAGTGAGTGACATACCTAGAGGTAGATGAGTCAGCTCCGGTATATCCGTCACTAAGTCTGAGTGTGTCATCACTCCTTTAATCTGCTCTACTAGGTCATGACCAAAATAAAGCTCCAATTTGTCGGCTATCCGGTTGAATAAAAGTACTCAAATTCCGATCCTCAAGGGCATCAATGAATGTGTCACGAGAGGGAAAAATCACGTGAGTATGTGAGTACACCTTGCTCCCATCTAGCCTCCACCTGATAATATGTTTGAGGCTTTGGGCTCCAGAAGGACTGAGGACTTGGAATCACCCCTTCTCACAGAACTCACCCAAATATCATCACCATATCTCTCCCGCATGCATCAGTGTAGAAGAGTAGTAGGCTTATGTATGAAATCCCAGGCTAAACGTGCTCTTAAAGGGCCTGTCCAAGTGATAGCTGAATGAAACCCAAGGCCACCAACCTTCTGAGGTGAACAGATAGTATCCCACTTAACATAATGAACACTCTTCTGTGTAGAGCTCTTATCCAAGAGAAAGGATTTGCAAAACTTTTCAATCTCCAAAGATAACATTTGAAGGGGATGGTATGTGTAATGGTATCTTGATCCGTGCAATAAAGGCGAAGAGAGAGAGGGAGCGCGCAAGAGATAGTGTCGAGATCCCCATCGGTATGCTTGTTTTGGGTTCCTTGAAAAGATGCATTTGCATTGATAATGAAAAGACTGATTACAAGTTATAAAGTTGCAAAAGCAAAAACTACTAACAACATGTTTCCTATCCTCCTCCAAAAGCACAAAAAACTGTGGAGGAATAGTATGACAATCTAAGTTATGCCAAACAAAATCAAATCTAGTAGCTATATCTGCACATAAGTCAATTAACATTGTTAGATCTCTGTGCATAAGCAAAAATAAACTGGTAGAAATTCTTCAAAAAAGCGATGTCGAGCATCAGTCGGTTCACCACACCTGTTATCCCCTTCAATGATAATGCCCTTATGTTCATCCACGCTTGATATTGAGCATAGCCCAATTCAACGATGTGTTGTCCCAATCGAAAACCATGACCCATGGCTTTGAGGAAGTTGCTATTTTCATAGCACCAACACCGCATACCACCAACCCATTGGGGAGGAGGGAGCCATCCACATTAGCCTTGATCCAACCAGGAGGGGGAGGACACCACAAAGTAGGTCTGATCAGCCCATAGGGCTGGGTGATGTCCCATTGCTTCTGGAAAGGATAGGAGGAATGTGTGATGGAGCTTAGTATAGAGGCAACAATACTCTTTGGAGTACCATGGCTGCGGCCATGAGTCTTTGCAGTATGGGTTCTCCATACCTGATAGACAATAGCACAATGCATTCTAGCCCAACAAGAGTTATCATTGCGTACCTTAATGAGAGCTTGAAGCAAATCATGCAAGTTGCTGAAAATTGGGATCGAACATCCCCATTTAGCCAACATCTAAATTATGGTATTGGTTAAAGAACACCGAAGAATGTGTTTAGTCTCCTGATTACACTCCCCAAGGGCAAAGGGTGGTATCGGTTAAAACGGCAAGCCGGTGTTAGTTGGCAAGGAGTCTTTGATGAGTCGCCACCAAAAGAGCTTTTCCCTAGGGGGAAGTTTCAAATTCTGCATGTTGTAGGGCCAGTTTGGAAGTTCAGCAAAGCAGATTTTGTATATTATGGAGGTGAGAGTTGTCCCCAATGGTGACTTGATGAGCTCCGGAGTATCATGTAGTTGCCCCTCCATAATAGGAATGCTGAAAATTATTTCAGCAAGGTCCAAACCAAAGAGCACATGCAGAATTTCATATTTCCAACTCCCATTATCAGCAATCAGGTTCTCCACATTCCATTCCTCCATGCATTCCATGTTGATGAAAGTTGGACATTTAGAGAGTAGGTCAATCCAAGCGAGTTAAGGAAATCAACATCTTTGGTTAGCAATCCTCCATTTTATGTTCCGGTTCAGGCTAGCAGCACCATTCTGAATAATTTTCCAGCAATTGGAGTCCCCCCGCTTGGGTTCTCTAAGCCATGGGTTCAGCCCATACTTATCCGTCAAGCACTTATGGAGTAGCATATCAGGTTTATAGATGAAATCCCAAGTTATTCGAGCCCTTAAGGGGCCATTCCAGCTTTCGGCCAAGTGCAGGCTAAGCCCTCCTTTGTTGGTAGGCATACAGATTTTTTCTCAAGGAATGTAGTGTATGCAATGTTGGTTGTTATTTCCTTGCCAAAGAAAGTTTCTTGCAAGCTTCTCAATCTCCTTTGTGATTCCCTTAGGGATTTGTGTGGGTTGATACATAGAGATACATAGCAATGAAGTTCTTATAAGTGTAAAGCGGCCCATAGAAAGGTGTCTAACTCCCCATGTGCTGGTTTTGTCCCTTGCCTTTTGCAAAAGTTGTAGAAAATCTGCAGCTTTAAGTTTCCTCATAGCAAGCTTGATGCCCAAGTAGTCAAGTTCCTTAACTCTCCTAAAGCCCATAAGTCTAGTGATTCTGTTTGCCTTCCATCTATGTATAGATTTGCTAAAGAATGGCAATTTAAGATTGATCGCGTCAGTCGCAATAATTTTTCAGAATTTGAAGGAGACCCTTTCAATGAGCCATAGAAGCTTTAGTTGCGAAGAGGATGTCGTCAGCATAAAGAAGGTGCGATATGCGAGTTCCTCCGTTGGCAATGGCAACTCCAAATTTAGCACTATGATGTTTGACGGCTAGAGATAATAGTTCTGAGCAAAGGATGAAAAGGTAAGGGGATAGTGGGCACCCCTGTCGGAACCCATAAGTAGCATGAATCCAATCCGTCATTTGCCCGTTTAACAGGAGGGAGAAGGTAGGTGAAACGCTGGAGAAAATTCGAATTTGTTGATAACCCAATTTTTTGGGATTATAGCTAAGGTTTCCCAACTCATTTTGTCATATGCTTGTTCCATATCAATTTTGATGGCCATAAATCCCTCCTTGGAGATGGAGTGTTGGAATTTATTGATAATTTCACAAGCGGTGATGGGAGATGGATCTAGTAGGCGAAGGCACCCCTTCAAAATGATGTTGGGAGAATATTCTTCAACCGAGACACAAGTATTTTTTTCTGAGCTTGTAGCTCTACATAGGCTTATGGGCCAATTTTGTACTCGCATTGGGGATTTGGGCAAGAGAATGACCAAGGTTTCCTTCCACTGAGGGGCCATGGTACCACTGTAAAAGAACTCATTGACAGACGCCACGATATCTTGGCCAATGATTCTCCAAAAGTGCTTGTAAAAGGATGTTGTAATGCCATCAATCCCGGGGGCACGATTAGCACCCATGGATTTGATCACCTCCCAAATTCCAGCCTCATTGATGTCCGCTTCCAAGAGCTCGGCAACTTGAGAGGATATTTTGTTACTTTCAACAAAATAAGGCCAATTGGCAGTAGTGATAGAATGAGCACTCCATTTCTGCTGAAAAAAAATTCATAAAGGCAAGGTGGATCAAGATTGGGTCTTCAGTAGTCAGGTCGTCATCCTGCTTAAGCATGTTGATTCTGTTGGACCTCTTTCTAGCGGTTGCCACGATGTGAAAGAAATGGGTGTTGGCATCCCCCTCTTCAGCCCACCTGACTTTGGCCCTTTGCCGCCACCAACAAGAGAGACGGGCAAGGGTGGAGTTCAGTTCATTAGCTTTAAGGCGGAGGTCTCTTTCTTGTTGCTCAGTCATCCCATGTGGGGAGCAATCAGCAACATGTAGCTGCAGAATTTCCTCCTGAAGGATGTCTCTTTGCTTACTCAAGTCTTTAAGCTTGTTCTTGCTCCAGTAGAATAGGTTCTTCAGTGTACGGCTGCATTTCCTATCCAAGTTTTCAGCCCTGAACCCAGTATAGTTGCCTTGCCAACTCCTCCAAACTAATTTCCAAGCCATAGGATAAGAAAGCCAGATGTCTTCAAATTTCAGCCACCGTTGGGATTTCCACTTCTCCACCGAAGTGAGTTGAAGGACAATGGGGCAAGATCCATGCAACCCTAGGAAGGTGTTTAGTCAGCAAGAGGAGAAGGTTGGAGGCAGTGGAGTTTATGAGGAAGCGGTCGAGGCAAACCCAGATACGATTGTTTTTATCTTTGTTATTGGTCCATGTGAATCTTAGGCCGGTAAAATTTAGCTCATGGAGATCTACGTTGGTCAAAAATCCATCATCTCTTTGGGTGAGAGAAGGTGAAGTGTTTCCCCTTCTTATCATTAGGGTCATAGATGCAATTGAAATCTCACCCCCCACTAGAATTTATGTGTTCAGGAAAGGAATAATAGTATCCCAAAGCCCACGCCGGATGTGGTAATCCTTATGGGCATAACAAATAGCCACCATCCAATTAGCCTTGTCCGGTAATTGGATGTTCCCCACTATGCATTGATCGTTCTGGATGATAGGGTTGAAGGTGATTAAGTCCTTACATACATGCAAGAATACATCCATTTTCCCACCAAGGTTGGTGCGAAAATCTCAATTACTCGCATTTTGCCAATTTCTCTTACGGTGATGTCCTCCACTTTGGTTTCTATAAGGCCGATGAAGAGAGCATGGTGTTCTCCAAGAATTTGCCGGAGGTAGTGGCCCGTAGCCTTCTTACGGACTCCCCGACAATTCCACATTATGACGGAAGTCATGGGTGGACGTTACAAGAGGTCTCAGCCTGCTAATTAGCTATGCGGAGTTCAACCTCCGTGGCCAACTTCTTAGAGGGACTATGGTCGTTTAGACCGCTTGAGGCAATACAGTGCAGTGATGCCTTAGATGTTACGGGCCGCGCGCTTATCTTGATGTATTCAATGAGTATATAGCCTTGGACGATGACTCGGGTAATCTTTTGAAAATTTCATCGTCATGGGGATAGATCATTGCAATTGTTGGTCTTCAACGAGGAAATACTAGCCTGCCCTTTGTACACACCGCCCGTCGCTCCTACCGATTGAATGGTCCGGTGAGGTGTTTGGATCATTGCGGCAGCGATGCGCCGCAACTCGGGGAGAAGTCCATTGAACATTATCATTTAGAAGAAGGAGAAGTCGTAATAAGATTTCCGTAGGTGAACCTGCAGAAGAATCATTGTGACCAAACACATCAAGTGATTGAGAACTTCGTGAAAGCGGCGGCGCCACCAGCGGATGACCATCCCAGCCGTCACCTCGTCCCCTCCTGGGAGGGCGCGGGGGGCATGGCCGGGGATGGATGAAACACAAACCGGTGCAGCTTCGCGCCAAGGGAAAATCGAAAGGCACGGGCCCCATGTCGGGCTCGGCGATGGACACGACGCTCCTGATTTTTTTAAATAAAAGATGGATATATTACATGTGTTGATTTTCATGTTCCTTGGGGGGGATATTTGGCTAGCATGTATGTTCTCATAGCTAAGTGATGTTGAGGTGGGTACCAAGAAATTCGATTGATAAGGGCTTTGAAAATAATTATCAAGTTCTTAAGTTTGATCCTCACCTGAGAATAATAAAGAGGGGGGGGGAGGGAGCATATTTGGCAAGCATGTATGTTCTCATAGCTAAGCAAGTGATCTTGAGGTGGGTACCAAGAAATCCGATTGATAAGGGCTTTGAAAATAATTGCCAAGTTCTTAAGTTTGATCCTCACCTACAGAATAATAAATTACCACCTTACAAACTTTTCAATAGAATATATATAGCAAACAAATACCTAAGCTAACTCCAAAATCATAAGAGTACAAATGAATAGATAAAAGTTAGATGATCGCAAATTAATATCATGTGAAACAAACTACAAACACACTCCAAAATAGAAGCTTCCATTTATTGTTGAATCAAAATTCTAGAAAAAGTCATCAAAGATATGAGTTGGAAAATTAGTGAAAATAAAACTTTTTCAATAAAGATGACAATAAATTCCCTTTCAATGATTAGATAAATAAAATAGATCCATAGAAAGAGAAAAGCATAGCATATCCTAATTTTAAAAATGTTGTTGTGATATGAATCCAAATCCTCTAAAGGGCCAAATAAGAATTACAATGATCACTGAACCAAACTTAAAACAAATACAATTATTACAGACTACAAATACAACAGGTCCGGAATAACACCAGAGCCAAAGGATCAATCTACAGAAACCACTGATAATAACAGAGAAGAAATTATTACAAGATTACTAAACCGAGCATGAAACAAACTACAAATATTACAGAATGTAAATACAATGTATGAAACGGTCGAGAACCAAAGAACAAGAAACAAGCCTTAAACTAAATCAACGAAACTACTTCCACGGCCTTAGGAAAGTAAAGAACCATAGATTCAAGCGCCAAAAGAGAAGAAAAGCAGGTTAAAGAGTTCTTGCCAATGTTCCATCCTAACAGAAAGAAGCAAGAACTCTAACAGAACATAACAGAAAGTAGTTACAAGGAATAGAAGGCAGAGATCTATGCAAGAAAGCCTATAAATAGTGGTAAGAAAAGAAAAGAAAGGGATAATCAAGAATTTCGAAAGAAACTTAGCTCTTGGTCTTCCCCTTTCTTCTCTTCTTCTTTCGGGTTCTTCTCAACCACCGCATGCCACCTGAGGAACCTCCCGCTTTCTCACATCCTCACAGATCTCCCCTGCGTTCTTCTCGAGCTCCTCGACGCGAACTGTCAAACAAAACAATTCAAAGCAAGATAAGGTTAGTTATTCTCAAAGTTTCATCCAACGACCAAGAATCACCTCAAGGCCATTATCAATCCACGCTCGACTAATCCAGATCAAACCATGTAAACAACGCTGTAATCCACTTACGACCTTAGAAGCATCAAGAACCGATGATCCAAAACCCAATCCAAGGGCGATCAAATCAAGGCAATCCAACGGCTTACAGCAAAAAAACACTCAATCCGGTGTTATCATCCAACGGCCGAGTTTAAAAGACGCCATCCAATGCCAGATCTCATCCACTGCACTCTAAGAACTCAACTCGACGTTACAACACTCATTGAGTTAACTCACTGTATTAAGCCCAAACCAAGCCAGATCTAAACCCAAACCAGGGAAATCGAACTCAAATGTAACCGTAATTCAAACAATGTAATTATTGAATTCAAGCTCAATCAGACGTATCCAATTACGTAAAATACTATATCATTGGTGCTCGCTGATTACTACATCCTCAATCGTAAAATATGGCGAGAAGGCACAAGATACACATCCAAAACCTTAGATGAATGTGTTACCGATTAAACAAAATAAGAGCAAATGAACTCGGCCACTATGGCATTGATCAAATATCAAAAAGATTGACCGAATAGAAAATGATTGGAAAATAACCTCAAATCTGGGTATGTGATGCATCCCATTCAGAATCCTATTCTCCAAATACCACATACACACACACCCATGTCAATGCCTCTTAAAATAGATATGCCTAGATTTAATGGAGAAGACCCTAGAGGATGGCTCTTTAAAGCGAGAAGCTTTTTCAAGATATAACTCCTCGATGATCGAAATTTTAATATCCTCAATATACATGGATGGACTTTGATGGTATCAATGGATGCAAGTAAATAAACAGCAGATTCTTGGCCACAGCTCAAAGAACAAATTATGCAAAGATTTGGCCCTTCCCTACTGAGATTTAAGAGGAGAACTAGCTAAACTTCAACAAAGAAACCACGGCAACTTTTTTTTTACAATGAATTTGAAAACCTAGCTAACCAAATTCGACATTCCACATGAATTGCTACAAAGTCGCTTTGAATCGTATTAGACAAATTAAAAGGGAAATAAGAGCCCTACGCCTTCTTCCAAATAAGCATTTCAATTAGCCAAGCTAATGAAAGATAGAATGTCGATGAAACAAAGAATGCATAGAGTAGAAATCAGCACACTTCACTAAATAAATAGCAATATCAGAGTGCTCCAACTACATTACTACCTCCCACAAATGCCAATCAACACAACAACATTCACAATAAATAACATTTAACAATTCAGAGGCTGACACCTACCCAAATGGAAGAAAGAAGAAAGAAAGGATTGTGTTTTAATTGTGAGGAAAAATATCACAAAGGGCATATATGTCAAGCCAACTTATGTGCCTTCATAATGGTCAATAAAGACCAAGACTATCAACTACAGCATGATATTCCACTAGAAATTCAATGGATACAAGAAGAGACATTAGAAACAAGCTTAAAATATCAGCCATTCAATCCAGGTTAAGACAGAAGACATATAATTGTCTAATTATAAAATAGTCTAAATAAGTTCTCAATTGACCCTAATTTAATTTAGTAGATATCCATAAATTCCCATAGCATATAAGAAATGTCGAGATAAGTAAAGTTGAGGCACAACAAGCTTTCCAATTTCATATAAACCACAAAGAAGAGTACAAGAAACCATATTGCCACATTACAAGAGTAATAGAGGTGAATTACAATAAGGAAATGAACCACTACATCAAGAGAACAGAAAACCATTACCAAGGTAATACAGAGAAATTGTGGAATGTCGCTATAAAGTGAGGATCTTAAGATATGAGTTCAGGAATCAGAAAAAGGGCAGATCTTAATGATGACCTTGAGGGCAAGGTCAGTGTGAGGAGGGGAGCAATGATATGAATCCAAATCCTCTAAAGGGCCAAATAAGAATTACAATGATCACTGAACCAAACTTAAAACAAATACAATTATTATAGACTACAAATACAACAGTCCGGAATAACACGAGCCAAAGGATCAATCTACAAAACCAGAATAACAGAAGAAATTATTACAAGATTACTAAATCGAGCATGAAACAAACTACAAATATTACAGAATGTAAATACAATGTGTATGAAACAGTCCAGAACCAAAGAACAACAGAAACAAGCCAGAGCTTAAACTAAATCAACAGAAACTACTTCCACAGCCTTCCGGAAAGTAAAGAACCATAACAGATTCAACTGCCAAAAAGAACAGAAAGAAAAACAGTTAAAGAGTTACTGCTCCAACGTTCCATCCTAACAGAAAGAAGCAAGAACTCTAACAGAACATAACAGAAAGTAGTTACAAAGGAATAGAAGGCAGAGATCTATGCAAGAAAGCCTATAAATAGTGGTAAGAAAAGCAAAGAAAGGAATAATCAAGAATTTCCAGAAAGAAACTTAGCTCTTTAGTCTTCCCCTTTCTTCTCTTCTTCTTGCTCAGGTTCTTCTCGGTTTTCCTCACCGGAAACCACCGCATGCCACCGGAGAAACCCCGCCCGATCCCACCAGATCTCCTGTTCTTCGAGCTCCTCGACTCCGAATCAAAACAAAACAATTCAAAGCAAGATAAGGTTAGGTTATTCTCAAAGTTTCATCCAACGACCAAGAACAGCCGCGCCATTATCAATCCACGGCTCAGATTCAATCCAGAGATCAAACCACGCAGAAACAACGCGTGTAATCCACTTACGACCTTAGAAGCATCAAGAACCGCATGATCCAAAACCCAATCCAAGGGCAGATCAGAAATCAAGGCAATCCAACGGATTACAAGCAGCGCAAGAAACACTCAATCCGTGTGTTATCATCCAACGGCTGAGTTTAAAAGACGCCATCCAACAATCCAGATCTCATCGACCACTTCGGTTAGCAACTCAACTCAGATGGGTTACAACACTCATTGAGTTGACTCATCAGATAAGCCCAAACCAAGCCGACGAAACCGGGAAATCGAACTCAAGCAACTGTAATTCAAACAATGTAATTATTGACTCAAGCCTCACTGTATCAGATCCAATTACCAGAAAATACTACGTATCATGTTGGCTGGAGAGAGAGAGAGAGAGAGAGAGAGAGAGAGAGAGAGAGAGAGAGAGAGAGAGCACAAAAAGCTTTGTTACCATAGAAGAAAGTTAGGTCTAGGGGTTATTTGGTCACATGCAGGAATTCATTTAGTTTAATTCCAACTAATTCGCCCAAAGCTAGCTATTTGATTAGATGTAACAGTAAAGGTAGAGAATTTGTTAATCTTGTTAGGTTAGAATTAAATGTGGTTTAATATGTTTATGTTTTTGTTTAGTCGAATATGACTATGGAGTTTGGTATAACTATTAAAATAAAAAAATTAAGATTATCTTCTATGCGCTTACAGAAAAGCTTGTCAATTGACTAAATAAGTAACAACTCCGACAAATTATAAACTAGAAGAGCCTTGAGATTGTAAATTGACTAAATCAATTAAAACTCAAGCAAATAATAAATCACACCAAATTTAGAATGATGAGACTCCACATTAACCAGAAAATATAACCAATTATATAATTACATAGTATCAACCTTTGATTCAGAAAAAAAATTATGAACGGAAATGAGTATAACAATAAATAAATATAAAGAACCAATCACTAGCAAAGTTATATAATTAGTTCAGAACGAAGAATACCCCTTTTTTTTGGAAAGTTGGGAGCATTGACTCAATAATAAAAGCAAGACGCATAGGAGGGCTCAAGACCTAGCTTGCGAAGTACAAGATGGTAAACCAAAGACGAAAGATAAAAGGCAGAGAGGCATGCTGAGTTGAACCCAAAACGGTAAAAGATCACTGAAAATAATAATAATAAAAGGAATAAATGATGTAATTGAACCACCTTTGTCATCCTCTAGCAATATGAACCACTGATATGTGAGAACCAATGTATAATGATTGTTGCTGGGTGGCGCAGTAGCATTAGTGGTGGATTGAAGTTGAGTTTGAGTGAGTTGAACATGGTTATACTTGACTTTTAACTTCATCAAACTTAACATGAAATCAAAATATATTTCAAGTCAACAAGCTCAGTTCCATATGATCCTATTTCTTGCTAAGTCAAAATCAATTTCAGCCTTGAAATATAATTTTTTTATAAAATAGGTAAATTTTGGTCATAAGTTTCAAACTTGAGACCCTTTAAACCAAATCAAGACCAAGAATCACTTGAACAAACAATTTTTGCATATCACTAATAGAACTCAAACATATATACATACTTTTTTTTGGTCTACTTGGATGATTTTTCGAAAGCCACCGTAGACTCAAAATCTTCTAAACTTACACCAAGTTTATAATTAGGCTCATAATTCAACTCAGAATATTTCAAATTGGCCAGAATTTGAGAAAATAGGAGTACAAAATCCTCAACCAAGATAATTTCAAAAAAATAAAATATCAAACAATAAAGGTGGCAAGCAAACAACATATATCATCAGAAGTATCATAAACTGCACAACCCACAAGTATAAAAAAAAAATCATAAAACTAAAAAAACCACCAACTAACATAAGCATAAAAATATCATTCAAAGTACATAACATGAACATCATCATAAAAAGTTAAGCATTATGAGTCTTTGAAACCTTGAGCACTCTTAGTATTTGTATAAATAAAAATATAGACAATATGTGAACCCTTTTTTTTCAATTTAAAAGAAAAAGGATCATTTGTTTGATTGTTGTATTCAACATAATTAGATTATAATATAAGGTCATGATTGTGTTACAAGAAGAGTGAGAAAGAAGATATTATATAATGAGAGCGTTTAAAAGACAATAAAGGAAAATCTCAATAATAGGATAAAAAAATTATTATATAATTGTAAATTAAATGATTCTTCATCGACTCAAATAAATATTCTATATATGACAAAAAGATAAGTCTCAAAAATTTAAAACTCATTAAATTGGCAAGTCCAAAACCTTGAAATTTTTAAAATTATATATTGAAGAAAAAATGGAAAATGGCTTGTGTATGTATCAACCATTTTTCTTGTTATAGAAATCTAATTTATAGATAGATAGATACAATTAAATACCTTGAATAAGTCATAATATATCTTTATGCCTTATATAACTCAAACCATTAAACCTTTCTATGTTAAAGATTCTCAATCAAGATATTTGTAAATATTAGATCATAATCCCCTCTACTAATATGTTTTGAGTTGAAACAAGCTTTCTTTTCTCACAATGCAATGATATTTTCTTACGAACCAAGATTTGATATGTATTCCAACTATAGTTTTTTAAGAAATCTCATATTTAACAAGACGTACAAAATAAGATCATATTTATCAATGGTGAATAGTGCACAATAACACAAAGATCATGTGGACCATTATAAATAGAACATAGTGCAGTATGGTATATTTTAACAATTTGCACAAAATATTAAAAATTATAAACATTTTATTAAAAATCCAACATTAAACGAGAACTATGTCTTGATGCAAAAAGATACTATTAATGCCATATAAATATAGCAACATTACTTTACATATCAAATATGCACACCAAGGCCCTTCAAATTAATTAGTATCGATTATAAATTTTACAATGGTATCAAAAAATTCATGAGTATACATTCAAATGTAAGCCATTGAGTTATGGGAATATATAGATAAAGAAACAAGCGTGGAAATAACTTCGATCAACTAATATAGACATAATTAAGTACCAATTATTGTGTATTAAATAACTGAATCATCATATCAAATATATATTAAATATATTTGATTCACATTTTAACCTTTAGAAGTTATCCTTCATCAAACACCTTTGTTCATGCATTCAAGAATTAGATTTAATAGAAATGGTAGGCAAATAACAAAAGGTAAATCATGAATAGAGCTTAAAGGAAACAAAGTGCATGGATGAATATCGTACTTAACAACTATAATTAATTAACACATGAACATCTTAAGTGCTAATTCTTGAAAAAAAGTCATAATTTATCTATCATATTTGATTATATTTGCATTTTGTAAGGTATTTCGGTGCTCATAAATCCACAACCCAAATAATAAAATAAGATAATATAAGAAGAAGTGACATTTTAATAAGAGAAAGAGAAATCTTTAAGATATATATATATATATATATATATATATATATATATATATATATATATATATATAGAAAAACATCTACTACTCATAAATGAAAAAATGACTACTTTTTCTTGATAAATGAGAAAAATGATAAGCTTTAAACATCAAATACATTTTAAGTTCCCTAGCATATAACACTTGAGAACTATAGGCTAGAAAATCTATATGTGAAAGAGGACAAAATTTTTTACTTGAATCAAATCTGCATGTTGCTTCAGGTAGTAGAACAAATACTTTTGCATGAGTCAAACTTGACAATAAAAGTTGTCTCATTATATTAAGTATAACCTCTAACAAAATTTTCTTATTAATACAAATAATTTAAATAAATAAGTCAACACAACAACAACAAGAAGCATTTATCCCATTGCGTGGAGTTGGCTACAAGAATCTTTTTTCTCCATTATGTCCTATAATTTAAATAAATAAATAAACCAAAAAAATAAAAAAAATGAAGTAGTGTACTTCACATGTATTAAGCATTAGGCATTGTAACATGTGTTATTTTGCTTAGTTAAATCTTGCAATAAAAATAGTGCAAAGCGGTCTTCTATAGGCTATAGAGCTATCGAGTGCGCTATTGTGTACTATTGACATGGAAGATCTAAAAAATCCTAGTTAATCAAATAACATTAGAAACATAACTTCAAGAAGGTCTAAATCAATTGTTTGGATGAATCATATGAAATTTAAATGTCAAGCATATTAATGAATTATTATATACCCTTATAGAAGTGGACATTAATTATAATTTTTTTACTTTTCATTGATAGTAAAGCACTAAGGCTATTTTATGTTTTTACATTTCATAATTTTATTCAAAATATTCAACTAAATGGTAATAAATTTGTTAGTAATTTTTTTTAAATTCAATAACAATTTGAATTTGTCAAGCAATTGTTAGTTTGTTAGCATTTTATTAATAGTTTTTTTAATTCTTTCATCAATAAATATGAGAACTTCAAGTAATATAAGGCAATCCATGACAAGAACAAAATTCTTAATGCGGATATGGAGCCTATTCTTCATCTATTATGGTACTTTGATCAAAAATCAAGTGTTATTCTAAAATAGATAATTTTTTCATTCAAGCGTGGGGCTATCTTATTTGGTTACTATTTCTTAATCTTTTCATCATTTATCTTTTCTTCATTATCTTTTCAAAAATTTTTAATGTCATCATGAATAAATTTGATATGAAGCCATAGTTTGGATTATTTACTATGCAAAATAATTTTGAAATCATTTTTCATATGTATTTTTTCTCTATCTCACCAAAAAAAGAGCTTCACTGCCCCTTTATAATAAAGCCTCGTTCACAAATTGTTAATTCATTGCTCACAAAATAGTAACTGCCCATCATTAGTCTTAATCTCCTTCTAATTTTTACTCCATTAACCACCATAAATCCTACCTAATTTCCACATAAGAAAACCTGTTCAAATTCAATTTAAAATTCTAACAAATCTCATTCTAATCTCCTAAACCTTATCCTTGATTTCCTCCAACAAACTACCATCAAACCTTCAAAAAATCTATTATCCTAATCTTATTCTATCCAACCACCCCCAATTTTACCTCAAAAAAACAAAGAAAAAAAACTAATATAAAATAAAAAAATCAACTAGCATCAAACTAATTGTGAGTCTTCCACGGCAATCCACCTTCGCCGAGGGATTTGAATCTTTTATTGCACCAAGATTAAATCATCTTCAAGTCCATTGGGAATACCATGGACTATTCCATAATCCATAGCCAATGGAGCATTGAATGCATTACCACTTCCGATATTTGGAGTAAATTATCTTGCAACCAAGGGACTTAACAAGTGTAAATCTTAATGTTTTATTTAAGTCATCAATATTAGATTTATTTTTTCTCTTAGATTCCATTATTTTATTAGAATCATTCTAGTTAATGTTATTAAATTCATTAATAATTTTCTAGCAAATTGTCAACATTTTGCTAGTTGTTGAGAATTTGTTAATAGTTTTATATTTCTTCGATTGATAAATATGAGAATATTAATTCAAGATAGTTGATGGCATGAATGAGATTTATATGATGTGGGGACACTTTTTGATCTATTATGAGATTTTAATCCTTAATTTGGTGTAAGACATGAAACACTTATAGGAGAAGCAATCCCCTTGTTCAAGTATGAGGCTTGATTATCAGGCTACTGTTTCTTACAATTTGCATCCTTTTCTCTTCTTTATTATATTTCTTAACATTTTTTCAAGGACATCCTGAATCAACAATAGCATATAACAACAACATTAAAACATCAACTAATTGTTTCTCCTTAATACTGAATGTTAAAGAAAATAACCTTATTATGCACACCTTAGCTGATTGCATGATGAAATATAGTAACATGATCTCAATTTGCACGTTTATGTGGTTAACAAGCAATCGTCAAGAACAACATGTGCATATAACTGAATATTAGGCTCCGCCTCTTATCAACATAATAACACGAAGTTGGATCAATGATAAAGCTTAGAAATATGCTTCTCATACAAATGTCCTATTTTGGACTGGTTCTTGTGCTGCTTGACATAATTCATTCCAAAGAAGCAAAACAAAAAGTGGTTATATCCATAGCTGCAGTTATGTCTAAAGTGCATCACCTCTCTCCACATCCATATCACAGGATTTCCATTCATATCATGTACATCATTACGTATACTCACAGAAATAGATAAATATATTAGGAGTCAAAGAAAGTTAGGTACTATGACGCAATAATTTCAGACGAAAAAAATAAATTCATAGAAATCAATATATGCAGAGCATTAACCCAAATGTGCCACTAAGCTCTGAACTGCCGTAATTAGAAACAACATTATAAAATTAAAATATATATATATATATATATTAAAAAAACAGAAATGTACATCAACAAATGTCAAACCCTAATTGTTTATTTTATCAGATTTATCAAATATAAGTAAACGAAAAGCTTAGAACAAACCGAAAAAAAACAAGTAGTGCGATACATTGCACATCAAAAGGAAATTTGGACTTTATAAACCCTAGGACCAGCTTTTGCATAAAAGATTCAAAATTCTACACATTCGCAATTAATTCTTCTTGTACGGATATGAGTTAGAGGAAGAAAATAACAAAAAAACAAATTTCTTGAAGGTTTACCATGAATAACAGGCCCGACAGGTCGGGACTGTTCGAGTGAGGACTGCAGCAGGCAACGGCGCCTTCTTCCGGCATGAGTGTGGAGTACTTTCTACTGAGGCCTCCTCCAGATGGAAAAAATGCACTCGGCTGCGTTATGCATTCTGAACTCAATTGCAGCTGACGGGAAACGAAAATAGAGATTGCCGGCTTCCTGAGGAGTCCAGGACAAGAATGAGCAGCGGCGAAGCGCTGCAAGTAGAGCTGTAATGGAGTCGGGCCGACTACTGTAATGACTCGCCCAAATGATTCGAGTTCAACCAGAGTTTTTTTAGAGAGACTTTAAATTTGACTTATTTAATTTTTAGTGCATTCAAATTTTATTTATATTTAACTTATTTGAACATATTTTAAATAAATATTTGAGAGTTTATTAATTTATCATGATTTAAATCTTATTAATGGGACAATACTAATATTTATTTTAAATTAAAATACTTATGATGTAAGAATATTCACAAATTAAAAAAAAATCTGACTAAAATAGTGGATAACACAGAATATTCAGAATAATATTTCCTTAAGTTTAAATCTATTTATCTACATTTAAGTTTAAAATCAGGCTCTCTATCATTTCTCTAATTAAAAAAATTATAAAATAATAAATCAGGTTCTCTATCATTTCTCCAATGCATCTCTTCGCCTACTTTCTCTCTCATGTTGAATGGCTGCAGGACGGATTGAATTACGACTCATTGTGGATTTTGTCAAGGATGTTCGTTGTCTCTATTTATTCTTTAGCTCTTTCAAGCAACAAGGTAGGACCTTTGGTAAGAGAGAGAGAGAGAGAGAGAGAGGGCACTCATTTCCCATCTTCTTTATGCGATGACATGCTCATCACTATTAAAGCCTCTACCTCAAGTTAATAATATCCCTGGACATTCTTGATTAATGCAATTGAACTGACAACGGTCAATACCACCAAGAGTGTCATCTGGCTACTCATGGTTGGAAGGCCAACAGGATCAATCGCTCATTGGTTTTCTAAAAGTTAATGAGATGGATTATTTGTTGCTCAAATTGGGTATGAGGAAGTTCCTAAGGATTTCATTCACCTCACCCAATGAGCTAGAGAGAAGGTTAACCAATGGGGAATGCTGACCTTCATTAAGTCTTCTCTCGCGTCTATGTATCAAAGTAACTCATACTCCCTCCTTGAGGAGTTCTTGATGACATTGGCTGGCTAGGAAGTTTCTTTGGCAAAGATCTCAGCAGTAGAATAACATACATTATATTTGTGGGAGCAGTTTGCCAACCCATGAGTGCATGAGGTCTCAGGTTGCATGCCGCAGCTCAATGGAGCGGTCCTCTTCGAGCTAGGATTGCGTGTGATTTCCTGTGGTGTCCCCCCTTCCCGGTTGGTTTAAGGATAATGTGGATGGATCCTTACTCTCATATAGAATTGTTGGTCTTGGTATCAATATCATAGATGATAATGGCAAGTTCATCAAAGTCATGACGTATAAATTTTAGCATTGGGACAACACTTTTGTGGAATTGGAGGCGATGCTTTACATCAAAAACATTATCGATCCTTGGATGTTCGAGTATAAAGGGATCATCATTGAGGGAGACAACCTTAGTGTGGTGGACCATTTGAAGTTCAGCATGAACAAAGAAATTTGAAGATCGATTTGAGGGACCTAATATCGGTTTCTTGAGCAGTTTCCACCAAGTTCACACAGCACAATAGAGTTGTTGACTTTTATGCAGATATAACTACTTCTTTTGATTTTATTTGGCATAGCTTAGATAGTCACACTATTACTCCATAATTTTTTGTTCTGTTGGAGGAGGATATGAAGCTTGCAGCTTATAGCTAGCTTTTGTTTTTAGTTTTCGCTTCTTTGTAATCTTTTCTTTTATCAATGCAAATGCTTCTCCCCCTGGAACCCAAAAACTTTGATTTCTCACAAGGTGTGTGAGTCCTAATAGCAACATCATCGATCCGTCACCACCATGGTAGGCTCCTATCCTACCATCGAAAGTTGATAGGGCAGATATTCAAATGATGCATCGCTGGCACAAGGGTCGTGCGATCCAACGAGTTATCATGAATCAATGGGGAAACAGGCAGAAGCCTGCATCGACCTTTTAACTAATAAATGCATCCATTTTAGAAGTCGGGGTTTAGTGCACGTATTAGCTATATAATTACTAAGGTTATCTGAGTAGCACGCACCAACAAACAAACTATAACTGATTTAATGAGCCATTCACAGTTTCACAGTCTGAAATAGTTCATACTTACACATGCATGGCTTAATATTTGAGACAAGCATATGACTACTAGCAGAATCAACAAGGTAGCACGTCCTCGACGCAACAATGATCTTGCCTAGCACAACCATGTATATGGAGGGAGGGGAAAGAATCAGAGTCGCATGAATGATGAATGCACGATCACCTCCGAATAAATTGACCGCAAGGTGGTGACACCAAGACCCGATTTCTAAGAGCCACATTGCAATATGATGAGACCCTTAGTCCATCGCTAAGATACTAAATGCCGTGAAGATGGCTCCCGGCCAAGGGTGGAAGGGTCTCTTTTCGGGTGTCTCCATGCCTTGAAAATGGGGATGGAGGCTAATCCGTGACACATCGACAGATGTTAATACCGCCAACCAAAGGATTTCCATCACAAGAAACCGCCTCAATGCCACAATCGATCTCCAAAATATTATAAGCTAGGAATTGAAAGAACTATCATAGCGATAGGTGGTCACACGAAGGTGATCACCAATAAATAGAAGTAGAGTCTATGACATCTCATGCGCCGCATATAGGTCTCCAGCCTAAGCAGATCATCAAGCTCAAAGGCACTGCCGAAAATAAAGATTAAGCAATCTTCGTCATCAAGTGAACCATAGAGTCATGATAACGATTCAGATGGTGAGCTCTCGTGAGGCACGTGCATTCATGTTAGAGCGCGAAGAAGCTTCATGCGGGATGTCAAACCGACCAATACTCTGAAGAGTGCGATCGATTTGTATGCCGCATGAAGCTCTTTCTTCGATTATTATCGAAAAATCAATTCCATTCACAACACGATAACATAACATAAAGGAAGCATGCAGATCAAAAGATCATGAGAAATTTCTCCCTTACATGCATGCGGCGGTAACTGGACCTGATGCCTAATGCAGCTCATCTCTAATAGACAGGCAGGGAAAAATGCACATTTCAACCTTTGATGACTTCAAAGAACTCAAGAGGCTTCTATCCGAGAATGTGGAGGATGAGGCCAAATTAAGAAGACTCAAACAAGAAGGGTCGATTTAGGAATACATCAAAGACTTCACTAGCTTGGTCCTTGAAATTCTCGATATGTCCGACAAAGATTCTCTCTTCAACTTCATGGATAAACTTCAACCATGGGCCAAGACCGAGCATAGGAGGCGTGGAGTGAAAGATCTTGTAATTGCCATTATCGTTGCCGAGAACTTGATTGATTACACTAAAGAGTCCATAAACGAGGAGAAGAAGAGTCAACGGTGGGGAAGACAAAGGACAACAAAGAGAGGAGTCTCGCCAAGAATTGACCTCAACACGGGAAAATATAAGAGAAGGCAGAAGGAAGGTAAGAGCCAACCACATAATAATTGCTTCCTTTGTGGAGGACCCTAATGGGCAAGGGAGTGTCCTCAGAAGAATGCCTTAAACTCACTCTTAGCGAGTCATCATTAGGCAGCGGAAGCCGAGGAGAGTGATATGGTGGCATAAGTGGATATATGTAGCTCTTGAATGGGATTCAGGCTGCCCCAAAGCCACAAGCCAAGGGATGGTTATTGGGGGAAAGGCTATCACTGCCATGGTAGACACGGGTATTTCCTATAATTTCATCTTTGTAGAAGAAGCAAGACTACTAGGATTACCAACGGTTGGAGGAGGAGGCTCCATCAAAGTAGTCAACTCAGAGGCAAAGTCAATTCATGGCATAGCGAGGAGTAATGACCACTATGGGAGCTTGGTGCGCTAAACTTCTCCATCATCCCAATGATGAGAGTTATATTTGATTAGATTTCTAGATCGACAAAGGCATTCCTAATGCCATTTGCCAATAGTATGTGCATCATGGAAGGTGGTCGGATTTGCATGGTGCCCGTAATAGAGCCTCCAAGCAGGATGCCAAAATCATAACCGTCATCCAACTTGAAGAAGAGGACTACTTGTCTCCACAAGTAGACATGCCAAGGGAGGTGACCACAGTGTTTATAGAAATCTCATCACTAGAGTCGCCAAAGGAGCTATCACCTAAAAGGGAGATAGCTAGGGCCGCACTACACGAGGCAACAATAAGGGTAGAAAAATGTGGAGATCAAAAAAGGAGGCACCTAAAAGAATTCAAGGGAGCTCCTATACCAGTGAGTACTCCTTTTGACAAAGAAGTACAAGAAATGAAAGTTCGCAGGAGAGGGGTGTCAAACTACAGAAATTATCTCATCAAATGGAAAGTATTGCTAGATAGTGAGGCCAATTGAGAACATAAAGACACTCCGTGGCGATTCAAAAGAAGGCACACAATGAGGGCATCACAGATTTAGGTGGGGGAGAATATCACGAAGCTATATTAATGGAGGTCAACAATGCTCTCTTAGCCATACATAAGGAGGGAAGTTTTTAGAGAATTATAGAAAGATGTAGAACAACCTTGAGGACTCCAGAAGGTTCCACCAAATTCCAGAAGGCTTTGGAGGAGGAATGCTTCAAGAGAACTCTAGGATAGTGTGGAATATTCTAGAAAACTATGTATATGCTAGGAGTGGTGTGGAATGATCTAGATCATGTATATCTTATTGTATTTTAGAATGTTCTTTCTAGATTGTTCTTAGAGTCATGGGGAGGACTATAAATAGAGGTCCTCCCCTCATTGTAACCAAGGAATCATTCTTGTATTATAAAGATCCTTTGCTTAATGAAGTGCTTTCCTTACTTCCAAACTCTCTCTAAAGAGTTTTGAGCATTCTAGTCTTATGTTGTGAGGTTAGACGACTTAGCATTAAGGGAAGTGTTAAGGCACGCAGGCGACTAGTGTTGATAAAGTCCCTCTATGACAAATTGTTAATGCTCCAAGCATCACACAAAAGACGTTAGTTTCCCATCTTGAGGCTGAACAGCTCAGTGGAGTCTCGACTCGGGATGAACAGCAAGTTGGGGCTATGGAGATCGAGCAGGTGGCTGAAGCTAAGGAGTGCTTAGGTACATCCAATTCAATAGTAATTAATGTGAATCAAAAGGCAGATAGCCCAGATGAATTGCCTATTGTGAATGATATTAGCAATGCCGGACTCCCAACTATTTTTGAGGATGCTAAAGGGGATCTACGTATTACTTATTGCAGTAATTTTTAGCAATGCATGCAAACTATTTGTGGTAATGCTTCAACAACAACAAATGCGTCGAATGACGACACACTCCAAATGAAACTTATGCATAATAGTGAGGGATGGTTGAAGAGTTCAGAAGAACCTGGCTTTAGTGCACAAGAGGATGATAATTCAATTCCCCTAAGGAAAGGCAAGGCTCGGCCATGGTCGCAAGCCCAGGACAGCAGCCTGGACAAAAATCTGGACAGCAGCAGGGGCGGCATAATCCTTGGAAATGCAAAGAGTTTGTGTGGCTGAACAAGGTGGACTCCATATCTATTTTTGTGAAGGATGGGTTCTCAATTGAACTTAACTTGGGTGATGTGGAGGAGAATCGAATCAAATTGGAGAGAGTTTTGGTTGGCAAGCTATTAGGCAAGAGACTACCCTTCCATTTCCTCCTTAATGATCTCCAGAGGAAATGGAACCAATGGGGCAATTTCAAACTCATCATGGTGGCTCCAGATTGCTTTGTATGTATCTTTGGCACTTCAGAAGCTCGTCATGCCGTCCTCATGAATGGGTCATGGTTTTTGACCGGGAATGTCATAGGAATGGATAAATGGAATGGATTTTTCCCCCAAATCACTCCACGGGTTCACTTCACCAATTTGGGTTTGCTTCCCTGATCTTCCTCTCTTGTTTTGGGATAACAACAATATTGCTCGTGTTGCTTCCTTTATAGGTGAGCCATTATGGGCTGACAACCAGACAAACTTTTGGGGGGCAAAGTATGTATGCTAGAGTTTGCATCCGCCTTGACTTATCTAAGAAACTTCCTATCTGGAGTTTGGATTAAATGGCTGAATGGTTGATTCTTCCAACCATCGAATATGAGGGGATCACACACTTGTGCTTCAACTGTGGTTTGCTCAGCCATAAGATGGACTCTTGCCCAAACATGAATGAAGCACATCTAAGATAATGACAGACATAAACTTCTCCCCATGTTGAGGAGAATAGCAGCAAACCTTAGAGCAAAGCAGTTTGGTGTTCAAGACCCTTATGGCAGTAAGCTACACTCCCATGAAGTTGGGGAATGCAGCCATTCCCTAAAGCACAGCACCCCTTCAGCAAATCCCGTAGCTAAGGATCATGATAGGCCGAATGGGGATAGCATTTCTAGTTTCCATCAGAACAGCACACTTGCTAAAATCTGCGATAATCCTCCGCCAAGCATCAAGTAACCTCCAATGCTAAAACTTTACAAGGGAAGAGTCGACCTTGGGTTCTAATCACAAGAAGGAAGACCAACCATGACCACAAAGGGCGATAAATCACTAAAGGTGGGATACAAGAACAACATAAATATATACTTGAGCGGTATAAAAGCAAGAAGGTTAATTTCAGCCATCCCCAGGCCGACCACCCACATGGCAGCAACAGCCATGATTCTGGTTCCTTTCCCTAAGCTACCAACACACCTATCTTCCAAACTACTAGAGATTGACATAATTTCCTGGACCACCCAAAGAAGAGCTCTTCTAGCAAGAGTAAAGGTTTACAAAAAAACTTGTCTCGAAGGCCCATTTTGATAGGGAAATCAAATGCCTTGGACCCATTGAAGTTCTCTCAAAGGAGGAAGAAAGTTATTGTTGAAATCACCAGTGGGATCGTCACCTATGGATGCTTAATGTCTTCCATCATCTTTTTTTGGAATTGTAGGGGTGCAAAGCAAACTATGAGTAATTACCTATGCCACCTTATTGGTGGCCACAACTTTTGCATGATTGGATTGGTGGAAACCAGAATCGAGCAAATTTGCAGGAAAGATGTGGATAAATTGGTCGAAAGTAATTTGGACTTTCTTTGTCATCCCTCCAATGGGAACTCGGGAGGCATCATCATTCCTTAGTGCAAGGAACTAATTGATTTTGTCCCTCTTTCTCTAACGGATCAAATTGTCTTGGGAAGAGCTTTGCTGGCAGAAAATCTACATTGGACAATTGGTTGGGTCTATGCTAACAAGGACCACCATTGTAGAAGATCTTTATGGCAAACCATTGAAGTCAATATGGACCATTTGTTTCCAACCCTCATTGGTGGGGACTTCAATTGCATTTTGCTACAAATTTATAAAAGGAGGGGGGACAGTTTGTTTATTCTGAAGTGGTGAAGGACATGGAGGATTTCATGATCTCTTCTGACCTTCATGAGCTTGACTTTGTTGGCCCTAGATTTACTTGGACTAACAACAAAGATGGTGAGTAAAATCGGGTTCGTAGATCATGTTCTTGTCAACTCACTTGCTTCCAATCGCTTGGGGACATGAAGGAACACCATCTTTCGGATTGCTTGGATCATAGCCTAATTTTTGCTCCAAATCATCCCGCATGTGAAACACACTGTTGTCCGAAATTTGAAGATACTTGGTTATCTTACCCCATGGCTAAGAAACTTGTTTGGAAAAACTGTAATAAACCTGATTATGGTACTAAAGCTGTTGTCCTTGACCGAAAGAGGCACTTCATCATTGGAGCAGAAATAAGCTGAAAAACCTCGCCTCACTCAAAGTCAGTATTGAAAGGGATGTTGCTGAACTACAGATGGCCGAATGCACAGATGATAGGCTTACAATCGAGCAAGAGAGTGCTCTTAGAACCAAGGTGGTTGAGCTGAACTCCGCACTTGCTAGACTTAACTCCTAGTGGAAATAACAGGCCAAAATCAGGTGTCTTCATGAAGGGGATGGAAATACTCATTTCTTTCACACCGTTGCCTCTTTGAGGCATAGGAGCAATAGAGTCAACTGCATCAAGATGACTGATGGGAGCCTATCCGACCAACCTGAGGCCATCTCCCCCACCTTCACTACCTTTTTTCAGTAGAAATGGGCTGAGAGGGCTTTTTCCCTTAAAAATTGTCCTACTCCTCCAAGCAGCCAACATGTGCCAACAGATGTTAAGCCCCTCCTTGATATTGAAGTTATGGAACAGGAAATCTGGGATGCTATTCAATCCTTGGGAACCAATAGAGCTCCAGGAGTTAATGGGATCACCTCTTCTTTTTACAAGAACTTTTGGCAATGTGTGGACGGATGTTTTCACATGTGAAATAATTTTTTAACACCAAGCAAATGAAAGGATCTTGGAAAGAAACTCTGATTGTGCTAATTCCAAAAGTTGTTGGTGCGAATTGTCCAACCAAATTCCATCCTATTAGCTTGTGCAAGATCATCTATAAGCTAAGATTTTGATGAATAGGTTGAAGAATGTCCTTCTTTCCATCATTTTTGATGAGTAAGGAGCTTTTATCCCTCATAGATCTATCTCCCACCACTGCCTCCTTGCTCAAGAGGTTATCAACAAATTTTATCACTCCACCTCACAGGCAGGTTTTATGGCAATCAAGAGTGATATGAAGCAAGCTTATGACCGAATTAGTTGGAAAACTCTTGAGAAAATACTCTCTTTGGTGGTGTTCCCTGCTAAGTTTAGCAAATGGGTTCTTCAATGTGTCATCCAACCCAAATTTGCTATCTTGGTGAACAAAGTGAATTAATGCGGAGTGTGGCTTCTGACAAGGCTACCCCCTATCACCATACCTCTTCATCATGTGCTCTGAACTCCTCACATTGGCCTTCAAGCAACATGGGGCCACTTGGTATGGCAATTCCTGAGGTACTCTCACATCTCTTGTATGTTGATGATATCCTCATCACATCTCCGACTTCTATATCTAATGGGAAGAGAATTATGGGCATCCTTAAGAAGTATTGTGACTGGATGAGAAAGCGTATTAACTGTGGGAAATCCACCATTATATTTAGCAAAGCTGCCAAGAGATGGAGGACGAATCGGATTGTCAGATTGACGGGCTTCATATGGGTCTAAGAGATAGAATACCTTGGTCTTAAATTGGCCATGCATAAGTTATATAAAACTAATTACTCGAAGTTGATCCAAAAGGCTAAGGCTAAGATTATGGCTTGAGAAACTCGACATCTTTCCATTGCCATGCCACCCTCATAAACTCCTCTTTGCTATCCTCCTATCAGTTATCCATATTGAAATTCCAAGGAATGCGTTGTAAGAGGTGGAGAAGATGTGTAGGGCCTTCCTATGGCACAAGAGCTCTACACAATGGAGTATTCATTTTGTGGATTGGGAGACCATCTATAAGCCTCAAAATCTTGGAGAGCTAGGCTTCCATTCAGCATCCAAATGGATGGGTCCTCTAAGGGCTTGGCTAGCTTGGGATTTCCTACAGAATCCTACTTCCCTCCATCATAAGTGTCTGAGGGAACATTATGATGAGAGAATATGGAACAAGCAACTGAAGAGAGGTGATTCCAAAACATGGGTTGTGATTCCAAATGGTGCCAACAGCTTGAATTCTATTATCAAGTGGCGGCTTGTTGATGGAAAGAAAGTGGATGTGCTGACCCAAATCTGGGTGGCCAAAATACCCATATCCAGATTTTCAACATTGGTGGATGTTGTAGGGCTGGAAGAGCTGAAAGTGGCCAACCTCCTTCAACAAAATTGAACTTGAGATGTTGCTAAGTTGCAACAATATTTCAGCCAGCACCTTGTAGACCAAATTAGGTAGATTCGTGAGTGCGAACCGTACCAACTAGAATTGTTGTACCAACCCTTTGGCAAGTCCCTCACAGCTTTTGCCTTAAACCACTCTTCCCCAACTGCAGCCCATAACATAGATGGCTGCAGAAATTTTAGCTACACCCCCGTGACAAGCTGTTTTGGTGGCGGCTCATGAAGGGAACACTACCCACATACATTTGGCTGCATGCTAGGTGATTGGTGGAGGAAGTCCAATGCCCGTGGGGCTATAGAGAGGTTGAAGACATTGACCATATTGTGTTAAGGTGCTCCCTCATCACCAAAATTTTACACACTCTTACTTCATGAGGGTTCAACATGCTATCTTTTGTAAGCCTCCAAGATCTTTTGAAAGCCTTTGAAAACATCAACATGAGGAGCTCGCCCATCCACCATTATATTTAGCAAAGCTTCCAAGAGATGGAGGATGAACCGGTGTCAATTGAGGACTTCATATGGGTCTAAGAGATAGAATACCTTGGTTTCAAATTGGCCATGCATAAGTTACATAAAACTAATTACTCAAAGTTGATCCAAAAGGCTAAGGCTAAGATTATGGCTTGAGAAACTCGACATCTTTCCATTGCCGGCCATGCCACCCTCATAAACTCCTCTTTGCTATCCTCTGCTATCTATCAAGTTATCCATATTGAAATTCCAAGGAATGCGTTGTAAGAGGTGGAGAAGATGTGTAGGGCTTTCCTATGGCACAAGAGCTCTACACAATGGAGTATTCATTTTATGGATTGGGAGACCATCTATAAGCCTCAAAAGCTTGGAGGGCTAGACTTCCATTCAACATCCAAATGGATGGGTCCTTTAAGGGCTTGGCTAGCTTGGGATTTCCTACAGAATCCTACTTCCCTCCATAATAAGTGTCTGAGGGAACATTATGATGAGGGAATATGGAACAAGCAACTGAAGAGAGATGATTCCAAAACATGGGCTGTGATTCCAAATGGTGCCAATAGCCTGAATTCTTTTATCAAGTGGCGGCTTGTTGATGGAAAGAAAGTGGATGTGCGACCCAAATCTGGGTGGCCGAAATACCCATATCCAGATTTTCAACATTGGTGGATGTTGCAGGGCTGGAAGAGCTGAAAGTGGCCAACCTCCTTCAGCAAAACTGAACTTGAGATGTTGCTAAGTTGCAAAAATATTTCAGCCAGCACCTTGCAGACCAAATTAGGTAGATTGTTGTGAGTGTTGAACTGTTGTCCGACCAACTAGAATTGTTGTACCTACCCTTTGGCAAGTCCCTCACAGCTTTTGCCTTAAACCACTCTTCCCCAACTGCAGCCCATAACATAGATGGCTGCATAAATTTTAGCTTCACCCCCGTGACAAGTTGTTTTGGTGGCGGCTCATGAAGGGAGCACTACCCACATACATTTGGTTGCATGCTAGGTGATTGGTGGAGGAAGTCCAATGCCCGTGGGGCTATAGAGAGGTTGAAGACATTGACCATATTGTGTTAAGGTGCTCTCTCATCACCAAAATTTTACACACTCTTACTTCATGAGGGTTCAACATGCTATCTTTGTAAGCCTCCAAGATCTTCAAAGCCTTTGAAAACATCAACATGAGGAGCTCCCCCCCCCCCTGATGGCTTAAACCCAATGTTGATGGAACTCTTCTTCCTTCTAGTTTTGCGAGTATCGGGATGGTGATCAGGGATGAGAGGGGGGTTTGGTAAAAGCCATGGGAATCCACCTTCAACATTGGGATAACACTTATATTGAGTTGCAAGCCATACTAGCTGTCAAGCAAATCATGGATCCTTGGATTTATAAATCATTTCACTCTGTTTAACCTTCTCTCTAGCCCGTTAGGTGAGGCATGAAATCCACGTAATTTCTTCATTCCCAATTTAATTCCTAAATAATCAATCTTAGTAACTTTTGGAAACCAAGAAGTTGAGTGATTGATTAGCCTTCCAACCATGACTAGCCTTGTTGAACAGGATGACACTCTTGATGGTATTGACCGGCTGTCCACTCAAACAACAATAATCAGTAAGAATGTCAAAAATGTTCTTAGCTTGAGGCACTGAGGTCCTAGTAGTGATAAGTATGTCATCGGCATTAAGAAGATGAGAAATGGGTGTCCCACCATTTACAATAAACACTTCAAGGTCTCTCCCGCATTGCTTGAAGGCTAAATAGAGCAGCTCCGAGCAAAGAATAAATAGATAAGGAGACAACGGACATCCTTGGCGAAATACACAATGAGATGTAATCCAATCCGTCCTATGGACATTCACCATGAGAGAAAATGCATGGGAAGAGATACATTGGAGGACCCAACTATTGAAGATTTGGGGAAAACTTATTTTCTCGAGAACCAAAGCAAGAGTATCTAAATTTATCTTGTCATAAGCTTGCTCCATATCAATCTTGATCGCCATAAACCCCTCCTTGGAAGTGGAGTGCTGGAATTTGTTGAGAATTTCTTGTGCAGCCAGGCAATGGTGGGAGATTGATCTGTAGGGTGCAAAAGCTTATAAGCAGTTATGCAAAGACTGATATGACAATATTTGGTTGGACAATCAACATTGGTTAACTCATGGAGCAGGATCACTAAGGTTTCCTTCCAACCCGGAGCCATAAAACCATTGGTGAAGATTCTTCCACAACAAGAATCACACATTAAGGCCAATGATTTTTCAAATTTCTATAGAATGAGGTTGTGATACCATCGATTCCTGAGCGGTTAGCTTCCATGATCCTCATAGCATCCCAAATCTCTTCTCACGATTTGTGTTTCTAAGAGATCACAATTATTGGGAGGAATCATGTTAGTATTTTCAAAGAAAGCTCAATTGGAAGTGTTGATATAATTAGCACTCCATTTTTACTAAAAAAAAAAATTCATGAAAGCATTGTTGATCACCTCCGGATCATCAGTTCTTTGCCCATCATCTTGCATAATGCTTTGGGCTAGAACCTATTGTTATGTTGTCTACCAAGTTTGGAGGACTAGAAAAGCTAAGACCCATGGCCGACCGCATGGTACTCCAAAAATTATTGTAGCCAACATTCTTGAAGCTTTTACTAAACCTTGTGCATTTCCATTTCAAGAGCAATAGGAGATGCGTCAGCCCCACAGGCTGTCTTCACACTTCTCATGGATTGTCCGGGTGAAGGAAGTGACATGAGTGATGGACTCCAAAATGGAAGCTACAATGATCCTTGGGGTGCCATGGCTATGACCATGTGTTTTAGCATTTTGGTTCTCCAAACTTGATAAACAATGACACAATAACATCTAGCCCAACAATGGTCTTTGGAAGACACGGTGGAAAGAGCCTTGATCAGGTCGGTATGGCTACTGGAAATGGGAATCAAACAACCCTACTTAGCCAAATTCTGGATAATGCTTTTGGTGAGGGTGCAGTGGACAGCAATGTGCTCTATATCTTCCTCAATATTACATCCCCAATGGCACAAAGAGTCATCATGTAACCCATGGCGAGCAAGCCAGCAGCTGCTTGATAATGCATCTCTAATAAGTCTCCACTATGAGAGCTTCTCTCTAGGTGGTAGCTTGAGTTTCATCAACCCGTGCGGCCAATCAGGTTTTGCAGAAAACTAGACCTTGTAGGCCATGGAGGTAATGGTCATGCTAATGGGGAGCTTGATGAGGACCTATTTGTCGGGATGGTCCAAGCCGATTGGAATCATGTTGATCGTGCCTCTCTTCTCAAACAAAGAAAAGCCAATCTCGGTTCCGATTTTGGTGGTGGTAATCAGATCATGCAGACTCCAATCCTCAATACATTCTATATTTATAAATGTGGGCCATTTGGACAATGGCAAATCTGCTATCCAGATTGATTTCAATAGATTGTCATCCCTCCCATCCAAGAGCTTCCATCTGATGATTCTGCCCAGGCATTATGCAACCATATCAATGAAGCTTTCTTTAAGTTTTTTCGGCAAAAATGGACAGCTAGTGATGTGCTTCTTGAAGATTGGCCCATTTTGGTCGAAAATCAGCAGGTACCATTGGCTATGCTGCCCCTCCTTGATGCAGAGGCCATGGATGATGAGATTTGGGCTGTTATTAAAGGGATGGGAACCAATAGAGCCCCAGGGGATGATGAGATCGCTTCACCTTTCTACAAGAACTTGAACTTGGGTTGTTGATGTTACTAAGGAGTTCCCACTACGATGGAGGAGAAGTGGAAGGAGACACTCATTGTCCTATTACCCAAAAGCAATGGAGCTGACTACCCTAGAAAATTTCGGCCAATCAGCTTGTGCAAGATCATATACAAAGTGGTGGCAAAGATCTTGGTGAATAGATTGAAGCATGTTATCCCATCTTTAGTGTCGGAGGAGCAATGTGTCTTTATGCCACAAAGGACCATTTCACATCATTGTTTGCAAGCCTAAGAGATTATCAATAAACTTCAGGATTCCTCCTCCCAAGTTTGCTTCATGGCATTCAAAGTTGATATGGAGTAATCTTATGACCAGATGAGCTAGGTTTCTCTTGATAAAATGCTGCAGTGATGAAATTTACCAAATTCAGATAATAGATCATCCAATGTGTCACACAACCAAAGTTTATCATCCTCCACAATGGCCAAAGGACTACCGGATCACAACCTAATGTGGTTTCCGGCCAAGGTTGTCCACTATCCCCATACCTCTTTATATTGTGCTCAACTTCGTCACCATGGCTTTTAAAGCTAGGACTGCAGCATGTCTATATCCAATGGTGGGCCATGTATCTCACACTTATTAAATGTTGATGATATTCTAATAACATCTCAAGTTTCAACTGCTCATGCAAAGAAGATCATGGAAATCCTTAAAGACTATTGCAAATGGACTGGGCAACAGATTAATGCCTCAAAATCTGCTATAATTTTCAGCAAAGTCGTTACTCGATGGAAGACAAACCGTATTGCACGGTTGACGGGCTTTCATAAGGTTGAGGAGCTAGAATACCTTTGCATCAGATTGACCATGAGGAGGCTTACTAAAATTGATCATTTGAAGCTTCTACAAAGAGATCGCCTCACCACATGGGATAGCACATTTATCTTTAGTTGAGGCCACCCTTCTCAACACTTCACTATTGCCTTTAACCACATTTCAGCTACACATACATAACTCCCTCAAGTGTCCGTTGGAAAATGAAAGAATTTGTGAAATTTCTATGACAAGGTATCCTAATTAGAAGAAGCATTCATTATGTAAGGCTACTATTTGTCAACCAGGGGAGGGGATTGGGTTTTACTCATCCAAGACATGGAAAGGCCCTTAAGGATTGGCTAGCATGGATTCTTGAATGGAATGACTCTCCTAAACAAATTGTCCATGAACATTATGGGAACTGAACTCAACATGAAAAAGTGGTGAATTTATGTGTCACATATACTTGATCCTAAAGCCCACAGCATCCAAGTGGAGGATTGTTAATGGGGAGAGTGTGCATGTGTTAGACAACTGAGTGGATAATCTCATCTCTACAGAATCATACATTTTGAAGCACTACAAGGAAAGTGGCGATTTCTTACTCAGTGGAAGGTGGAATTCAATATGGAGACTCTCTTGGACAACAAATTGTCCGTAAAATAGGTTCCCATTCTTGATGGACAACAAGGTGATCAACCAGAACTCATAATTGCAGTGTGGTTGACTATCTCAAACAAAGCATGCAGCAGGATACTTAGAGATCTAGACCAGCATAGGCTCCTGATCTTAGCTTTCTCAGGGAGTTTCACTAGGTGATATTCTCACATACCAGAGAGCACAACAGTAACTTTTGTGCAATGAGGGCTACTGTTGACTTTTATGACATGATACACATAGTGATACTTTTCTTCTAATTTTTTTATTATTTTAGAAACATGTCAGTAACTAATTAGTTTTACTTTTGTTTTGTACTCCTCTTTGTAATCTCTTTTCATTATTAATACAAATGCATCTTTTAAGGAAACCAAAACATTGGCCCAAAACCTGCTCTCTCTTTCTCTCTCTCCTCTCTATCTTGAAGGTTTCCTTTCTCTCTCTATGGTGGGAGGTGGCCACCACACCTCCCGGACAAGTTGAGGCAAGGGAGTGGGAAGGCGAAGCTGGGATCTAGGGCCATGGAAGCAAGGCGTGTTGGCTCTAGTTCTTGTTGTTACCAGATCGCTGAGCCACTATAGCTTGGAATGAGCGAATGGAACAAGGTGCTGAGACAAATTGGCCTACTCCTCCTAGCAACCAATATGTCCCAAATGATGTTAAGCCCCTCCTTGATGCTGAAGTTATGGAACAGGAAATCTAGGATGCTATCCAATCCTTGGGAACTAATAGAGCTCCAGGGCTTGATAGGATCACCTATTCTTTTTATAAGACTTTTGGCAATGTATGGGGGTGGATGTTTCTGCTGTTGTTAAACATTTTTTAGCACCAAGCAAATGGAAGCCTCTTGGAAAGAAACTCTGATTGTGCTAATCCCAAAGGTCGAATGGAGCCAAATTTCATCCTATTAGCTTGAAGACCATCTACAAGCTTATCACCAAGATATTGGTGAATAGGTTGAAGAATGTCCTTCCTTCCCTCATTTATTATGATCAAGGAGCTTTTGTCCCTCATAGAACAATCTCCCACCACTGCCTCCTTGCCCAAGAGGTTATCAACAAATTTCAACATTCGACCTCATAATCAGGTTTTATGACGATCAAGATTGATATGGAGCAAGCTTATGAGATGAGTTGGAAAACTCGAGAAGATGCTCTCTTTGTTTTCGCTAAGTTCAACAAATGGGTTCTTGTATGTGTCATCCAACATAAATTTGCTATCTTGTTGAATGAGAAGAACATTGGATTAATGCTGAGCTTGACATGGTCGCCTATCACCATACCTCTTCATCATGTCCTCAATTCCTCACATTGGCCTTCAAGCAACGGGCCAACTTAGAGTGGCAATTCACGGGACTTGTATCTCACATCTCTTATGGGTGACGATATCCTCATCACATCTAGCTTATATATCCAATGGGAAGAGAATCAGTATCCTTAAGAGTATTGTAATGGACTGATATTAACTCGTGGAAATCTTCCATTATGTTTAGTATCCAAGAGATGGAGAGAGATTGTGGTGTTATCAAGAGATGGAATATTGGCCTTGCCATGCATAAGTTACATAAAATTGATTACAAGTTGATTCAGGCTAAAGCCAAGATAATGGCTGGGAACTTTTTCCATGTGTGGCTATCCTCATCAACTCCTCTTGTTGTCCATCATTTGGTCACTCATACTAAAATTCCAAGGAATGTGTTGCAAGAGGTGAGAAGATGTGTGGCCTTCTTATGACACAAGAGCTAACACAACAAGAATTCATGTGGGAGAGACCATCCTTTCCAGCTTGGAGAGTTGCCCTTCCATTCAACATCCTTGGATGTCACTGCTAGCTATTTTGTAGAATGTTACTCTCCTAAATAAATCCAGGGTGCTATTGAGAGTGGAATAAGAAAGAGAGGTGGTTCCAAACACAAGAGATTCAACACAACAACTTGAATTCATTATGGATTAGAGAAAATCTAAAGCTGAAATAACCATCCATGGTTGGTGAAGAAGAATCAACTCATCCAAATATACTCCCAAAAACGAGAGAGGGGGAGAGGAGAAAGAGAAAAAATCTTCTCAACCAAAGAAATGAGACACCAAATGGTTATGATTTTGATGTTGTAGCCTGAATCAAGGAAGATTCAAAAAACTAAAAAAAATAAAATCAAAAATAAAGAGAGAAGAATGAGAAAAAAAAATAAGAAGAATGAAGCAACTGATCTAGGAAAATCGAGAGGTATTAGAAGAATTAAGGAAATGCAAAATATAAGAAAAAAAGAATTGAAAACTCGTGAGAGAAATTAGAAGAAGGGACGATCGAAAATTTGCAATGAGAGAAGAAAAAGAGAGGATGGATCGAAGCGAAGAGCCTGGAGAAGCGGATGAAGTGCCTCGCTGTGCCCGAAGAAAAGTGGGAAGGACGGGAGATATAACGAGCCAAGAGCTGAGAGACGGTCCAGAAGGCGATGAGAGAGAAAATCGAGATCTTAAGCTCGAGATTTATATAAAGATTTTATAATTATTTTTTATTTATTGGAAATTTTATTTATATGAATTTTAAATTACTCTAAGTCCATCTTACTTTACAAACTTTTACATAATTATATTTCATTTTATAGTATATCTTTTAATTATATTAAAAATTATGTAAATAAACTATAAGCATGTTGAAAATTTATAAGAACAATTTAATTGAAAAATAATAAATGAAAATGTTAGATTATGAGAACCTATAAATGAAATGTTAGATTTGAAGCTTATGATTTAGATGAATGTAGTAAAATATGATTAATTATATTAATAGATTGAGAGCTTAATTTTACTTTTAAGTATAATACAAATTAAACTTAATTATTTAAATTTTACATGCTAGATGCAAAATATAACCTAAATATTAACTTGATATTTAGCTTAACATAAATATAACATTTATTATATTTTATAATAATTCAAAATTTATCTTTCTTATGAATCGAATAAAAGAATATTTAATTAATTTAAATAATTAATTCGGGAAAGTAAGAAAGAAAAAAATATAGAACTTCTTAGAAATGATTATGTTATATGCATATTATTAGAATCATAATCTAAATTTAGTAATGAAAAAAAAGTGAAATTGATAATTGATAAATAATTTAATAAATTAAAGTATTTTAGATAAATATCGATCATTTAAATAAGAATGAGAAATTATTTAAAAAATTTAATGTCTCTAATGAACTAGTAGAATTATAAATATTATTATAAGAGAAGTAGTTATATTTCAATATCGTATACACTCGGATAGTTTTTGAGATTAAGTTAATATTTCTAATCATAGGAACTTCAATTAAGGAAAGGAGTGAAAGAGAATGAGATTCAAGAGGAAGTTTCAAATTAAAGTGGATAATTATATTCTTATATTTATTAAAAAATTATTTATTTATTTATAATGAAGTGCATTTATATATGATTATGACTTTTTCTTGTACTACAAATTGTAATTGATTTTTCTTTTTCTTCATATTGAATGAATAGCTTAAATGTTAGATCATATTGTTACTCATATCATTTCATATAATTAATTGATTTATTGTTATGAATTAAAATGCATAGCTGTATAAATTGTATGCTATGTATATTGAAAGTGAAGTTCACCTCTTGTGGTACTGGTTGGGGACCCAATATACCCGTGCACGAAAAGGGTAAATGAAATTGACAAATGATAATGGTTATTTGTCCTTTGGATGAGTTTTGATAAAAGTTTTCCTATGGTAAAGGTTTATACGGTGACTCCTAAAATAGTTGATAAATATAAAAGTACAGTTCATAAGAAATGTTCATTTGTATATACCTCCTATATGTATGATTATTTGAGCAATTTATTTTATGTATATATTATAACAAAAATTGTCATGTATACTAGTTCTATTTTCTTGTTTACTATAGTGTAAAAGCATAATTGACCTATTGAATTTTATTTAATTGTTAATTTTTTTTTAGGTAATCATCCTAACTAGATGGATGATAGAAGAGAGGATTATGTTTATCATCGTAGAGAGACTTCAGGGGATAGGTATTTATGTCGGTTATGTTGATTTATGTTTTAAATTGTATTTCATATGAATTATGTTAGTATATATATGTGAACAAATTATTAATTATGTTGTGGATTATAGCGACTCTTATATGATTGGAGAAACATATTGTGAAATTTTGTTCAAGATTGTAAATGTTAGGTAAGGTTTTCTTTTATCCACCGATCATCTGCTTTCCTTGTATTCCAAGCTCCAGGCCGTGACAAGAGTTGTATCGTTGATATTTTATATTTAGGGACATAAGTATGATCATAATTGAAGAGCCATTAGTAAGATGATAAATTTTATGAAGATATTTGCATATTATTATATTGATTGATGCATAATAGTTATAATTAAATTGTGCTTCTTGGGCTTATGGAATCAATTCAAAAAGATGTTATGGGTGAAAATAGAGAGACACAACCCACTGAGCACTAGAATTTGGTGCAACCACCTTCACTAGCTATAGATGCATTTACACAAATGATGGAAGCAATGATTCAAATGATAAAAAAATTAGCATACTCAAGCTAGTGGAAGTGGTGGGGTTTCTATGGATAAATACCTGAAATTATTTTAGGATATGATGTCAACTCTTTTCTCAGGGGGACATGTTGAAGCAAATTGATTGATGTAGATAGAGAAAATTTTAGAAAGTATGTCATGCCTTCTAGAAAGAAGAGTTGCTTTGGCTTCTTTTGCTTTTGAGAGCGAAGCTGAGAGAGTGGCGAGGACAATTGTAAGAGAAGTTTGAAGGAAGGCCTTGCAATCTTGTTTCATGAGAGGATTTTGTGAAGACTTTTAGAGATTTGTTTGTACCCCTCTCCTAGCTGAGACAAATGCAGGACAAGTTCATCAGATTGGTACATGGAGATCGTTCTATTATGTAGTATGAAGCTGATTTACAATGCTTTCAAGGTATGCACCTCTATTGATGTCAAATAAATTTCATAGGTTTCTGAATTGAATGATGCAAATGGCCCTTGATTCCTCTTGGTATTGATGCTTTATGTTGGTGGAGAGGGCTATGAGAATATAATTGGATTTGCAAGCTACTCAAAGAAAGAGATATGATAGGTCAAAATCTGGGCAGCTTGAAAAATCAAACCAGAAGAAGCCCAAGTCATATACTAATGTCAGCAGTAGTAGTGTTACTACATGCCCAAAATGTGGAAGAGCACATAAAGGAGAGTGCCTCTCATGCATAAACACTTGTTATTCATGTAATTAGCCAGGACATATGGCAAAATCTTGCCTATCTTGGTTCAAAAATTTTCAATGTATAATGTTAAACCTCGAGGACTGTTGGTAGACAAATGATGACTGAATCGACTGCATCAGTTCCATCTTAAACTCATAACCGATAGAATACACAACCTCGAGTTTATGCACTCACGCAGCAAGAAGCAAAAGACTTGCCTGATGTCATTACAGGTATGTTTTTATTTAAATTAGCATTGTTAAAATTTTATATTGATATATTTATTTTATATATCTACTCAATTATAGGTATCATATTTATTCAAAGTAAATCAATTAGAGCTTTATTTGATACTGGAGCATCACATTCATTTATATCTGAGAAATGTGTGAGAATTGTGGGATTGAAAATTATGAAAATGCTTGTAGTACTTTCAGTGGCAATGCTAAATGAGTTTCATATGAATGCTAGAAATTTTGCGGTGAACAATATATATGTGAAAGAAGCTTGGATGTATATTTAATAGCACGATATATGAATTTGATGTGATTTTTGAAATGGATTGATTATCTAAACATTATGCTACTATAGATTATCAAAAGATAGTCATATTCAATATTCTGAGAAGAAGAATTCAAAGGCATAAGTGAGTATTAGCTATGATGATGTCTTGCTTGAAAGTTCAAAAGATGCTAACATAAGACTGAAGAAGGTTTTTTTCTCAAGTTACTAATAAAGAGATAAAGAAGCTAGAAGATATACCGGTAAGGGAGCATCTAGAAGTTTTTCTAGATAATTTATCAAGTTTACCTCCAGTTAGAGAGATATATTTCTCTATTTTTTTAATTCAAGGTGCAAAACCTGTAGCAAAAGTACCATATAGAATGAAGATCAAAGAATTACGAGAGTTGAAGAATTAGCTACAAGAATTGTTGGAGAAGAGATTTATCAGGCTTAGCACATCTTCTTGGGGAGCTCAGATATTATTTGTGAAGAAGAAAGATGAGAGCTTAAGGCCATGCATAGATTATAGAGCTTAACAAATTACATTGAAGAATAAATATCCTTTACCAAGGATTGATGATCTTTTTGATCAACTAGAAGGAGCTTCAATATTTTCAAAGATTGAGTTATCATCAGCTTATGATCAAAGAAGAAGATATACCAAAGATTGAATTCAATACAAGATATGAGCATTATGAGTTTATGTCAATGCATTTTGGCTTAACAAATGCTTTAGTTGTATTTATAAATCTCATGAATAGAATATTTAAACCTTTTTAGATTCATTTGTGATTGTATTCATAGATGATATTTTAATTTATTTCAGAGATGAAGTAGTTCATGAAAATCATCTTCACATTATTTTGCAAACTCTAAAAAGAAATGAATTATATGCAAAATTTTCAAAGTGTGAATTTTGGTTAAATAACATCATATTCTTAGGGCACATGATTAGTAGTGAATGTGTTTCAGTGGATCAAAGTAAAGTCAGAGCAATAGCTAAATGGCCTAGACCAACCACTGTCACAGAAGTCAAGTTTTTTAGAATTGGAGGGATATTACAAGAGATTTGTTGAAGGATTTTTTCACATATTCGCACTATTCTAGATTAACTTAAAATAGTCAAGTTTGAATGGTCAGATAAGTGAAAAGGCTTTTCAAAAATTAAAGAATTGTTTAATGACTGCACTAGTATTAATTATTCTATTAGGGACAGAAGGATTTCAAATTTATAGTGATGCATCATTAAGAGATTTCGGATGTGTACTTATGCATAATGAAAGAGTGATTGCTTATGCTTCAAGGCAATTGAAAAATCCTAAAAAGAATTATTCAACTCATGATCTAGAGCTAGCAGCAGTGGTATTTGCATTGAAAATTTGGATGCATTATTTATATGGAGTAAGATGTGAAATTTTCATTGATCATCAAAGCTTAAAATACATCTTTACTCAGAATGAGCTAAATTTAAGGCAAAGGAGATGATTGAAACTCATTAAGGATTATGATTTGGATATTCAATATCATCCGGGGAAGGCAAATGTAGTTGTTGATGCTTTAAGTAGAAAAATATATGGTAGTGTTAATTGGTTGATCTCAACAAGAAGAGTTGATTAAATATCTAGAAAAATTAGAAATTTCAATTATTAATTAAAGATAATCATGCTTTAAATCAAATGACTATACAATCAAATTTGAAAGACAGAATACGAGATGTTTTACCTCAAGATGAGGACTTTCAAAGTTTTAAATTTGATAAAAGTAGGTCATAGATTTTGAAATTGATGGAGAGGGATTATTGAAGTATCATGATAGAGTTTGCATTCCAAATGTTCAAGATTTGAGGAAAGACATCTTGCATGAAGCACATCATTCTAATTATACAATTCATCCACGCAGTAGTAAAATGTATCAAGATCTCAAGAATATATTTTGGTGGCCAGGAATGAAAAAAATATAGCTGAATTTGTTTACAAGTGTTAATCATGTCAGATGGTTAAGGCTGAATATCAGAAGCTAAGTGGACTTTTACAGCCTTTGCCAATACCTGATGAAAAAGAGATGATATTGCTATGGATTTTATGGTTGGCTTATCTCGATCAAGAAGTGGATGCAATATTATTTGGGTTATTATTGATAGGTTGACTAAATCTGCACATTTTATACCTATCAAACAATCTGATGCTGTTGAAAAGCTAACAAGGAAGTATTTTGAAGAAATTGTAAAGTTACATGGTGTGCCAAAATCTATATTGTCTGATCGGGATGATCGATTTACATCTAGATTGTGAAGAAATGTTTAATAAGCTTTAGATACAAAGCTTGCTTTCAATACTTTATTTTATCCTCAAACTAATGGCTAGTCAGAAAGAACAATTCAAACATTTGAAGATTTGTTTAGACTTTGTATTCTTGATTTTGGGGAAATTTGAGAAATTCATTTACCTTTGATTGAGTTTGCCTATAATAATGACTTTCAAATAAGTATTGGTATGACTCTCTATGAAGTATTGTATGGAAGGAAGTGCAGAACACCACTTTGTTGGGTGGAGATGGGTGAAAGAAGAATCATTGGTGCAAATACAGTAGATGAAGGCACTGAAAAGATCCGATTGATTCGTGATAGATTAAAAGTTGTTCAAGATATGCAGAGAAAATACTATGATGCTAAACATCGGCCAGTAGAGTTTGAAGTGGGAGAATTTGTATTTCTTAAAGTCAGCCCCATGAAAAGTATAAAACTATTTGGCAAGGTTGGAAAGTTGAGCCCACCTATATTGGTCCATATGAAATCTTAGAAAGATTTGGAAAAGTGGCTTATAAACTAGCTTTATCTTCTTACATGCAATGAGTGTACAATATGTTTCATATTTTTCTCCTATGAAAATATACTCTTGATGAAGCAAACAAAATTATTACTATTCTGATATTCAACTCTCACATTTGTGAGAGCCATAAAGAATTATAGATTATGATGGTAAGCATCTCGTGAATAGGAAAATTCCATTTGTTCGTACTATGGAAACATGGATCGAGAGATGCTATGTGGGAGAAAGAATCGAAATGTGAAGACTTTATCCTCATGTTTAATTAAAGGTACATTTATATATTATTGTCATTTAATTTTGAGGGAGAAATTTTCATAAGAGGGAGAGATTGTAATAATCAGAAATTAGAAGAAAAATCCAACCATCATGATGGTTGGCCGAAATAGAAGAATCGAAGGGGGGGTCTCGGTTTCGATTTGCTGAAACATAACTCCCAAAGCAACTAGAGAGAGAGGAAACGGGGGAGGGAGAAAGATAAGGGGAAATCTTGCATGTGTTCCCTAACCAAAGAAATGAGGATCTTGCCCAGGATCATGAAGCCTTCGTCGATGTTGTAGCCTCCTGTGAATGTGCCCAGGAAGAGGAAGTTGGATGATGATACACTGTGTGGAAGAGAGAGATAAAACCCTCCACGCTTAGCGTCGAGAGAGAAGAAGGAGAAGGGAGTGTGTGCGAACGAGAGCGTTGCGAGCATGGGAAGAATCGAGCGACAACAGGCAGGGGTCTTAGAGCAAAACCGAGGTATTATAGGTTAGTTTCATATTTTTTTATTTATTAAGGAAATGCATTTATATTATATAAGTTTCAATTTCAAAAGAATTAAAACTCTAAGTCCCACTTTACAAACTTTTACATAATTATATTTTATTTTATAGTATATCTTTTAATTATATTAAAAGTTATGTAAATAAACTATAAGCATGTTGAAAATTTATAAGAGCAATTTAATTGAAAATTAATAAATGAAAATGTTAGATTATGAGAACCTATAAATGAAATGTTAGATTTGAAGCCTATGATTGAGATGAATGTAGTAAAAGTATGATTAATTGTATTAATAGATTGACAACTTAATTTTACCTTTCCTTAAGTATAATACAAATTAAATTTAATTATTTAAACTTTATATGCTATATGCAAAATATAACTTAAATATTAACTCGATATTTAGCTTAACATAAATATAACATTTATTATAGTTTATAATAATACAAAATTTGCTTTTCTTATGAATCGAATAAAAGAATATTTAATTAATTTAAATAATTAATTCAGGAAAGTAAGAAGAAAAAATATATAGAACTTCTTATAAATGATTATGTTACATGCATATTAGTAGAATCATAATCTAAATTTAGTAATGAAAAAAAAGTGAAATTGATAATTGATAAAGAATTTAATAAATTAAAGTATTTTAGATAAATAACGATCATCTAAATAAGAATGAGAAATTATTTTGAAAATTTAATGTCTCTAATGAACTAGTAGAATTATAAATATTATCATAAGAGAGGTAGTTATGTTTCAATATATATATACACTTAGATAGCTATGCGTATTGATTAAGTTAATATTTTTAATCATAGAAATTAAAGAAATAAGTATTAAAGGGAATGAGATTCAAGAGAAAGGTTCAAACTAAAGTGGGTAATTATGTTCTTACATTTATGATAAAAGTTTATTTATTTTCTTGTGATGAAATACATTTATATATGATTTTGATTTTTTCTTGTACTACAATTGTGATTGATTTTCCTTTTTTCTTCATTGAATGAACAGCTTAAATATTAGATCATATTATTACTCACGTCATTTCACAGAATTAATTGATTTACTGTTATGAATTAAAATGCATAGTTGTATAAATTATATGCTATGAATGTGTATGTTGAAAGTGGAGTTTACCCCTTTATGGTATTGGCTGGGGACACAATGTACCCGTGCATGAAAAAGACAAATGAAATTGACAAATGGTAATGACTACTTGTCCTTTGGATGAGTTTTGGTAAAGATTTTCTTATGGTAAAGGTTTAGACAGTGACTCTTAAAATGATTGATAAATGTAAAAGTAAAGTTCATAAGAAATATTCATTTGTACATACCTTCTATATGTTTGATTGTGCAATTTTTTATGTACATGTTATAACAAAAACTGTCATGCATACTAGTTCTACTTTCTTGTTTACTATAGTGTAAAAGTATAATTGACCTGAATTTTATTCAATTGCTAGTTGTTTATTTTTTTCAAGTAATAATCCTAACTAGATGGATGATAGAAGGGAGGGTCATGTTTATCGTCGTAGAGAGATTTCAGGATATAGGTATTTATGTCGGTTATGTTGATTTATGTTTTAAATTGTATTTCATATAAATTTTGTTTATATATATATATATATATATATATATATATATATATATATATATATATATATATATATATATATATATATATATATATATATATATATGGTTAATTATATTATAGTGGCTCTTATATGATTGGAGAAACATATTGTAAAATTTTGTTTAAGATTAGAAATGTAAGGTAATATTTTCTTTTATTCGTCCGACCGTCTCTGCCTTGGTATTCCAAGCTCCTGGGTCGTCAAATTCTATCATCAAGTGGCAGCTTCCCGATGGAAAGAAAGTGAATGTGCTGACCCAAATATGGATGGCCTACCTACCTATATCCAGATTTTCAACTATGGTTAATGTTGCAGGGCTAGAAGAGCTGAAAGTGGCTGACCTCCTTCAAAATTGAACTGTGATCTTTCTTCCACAGAATATTTTGGCACCATATAGATTGAATCGTGGAGGTTATCGAGTGCTAAATTATTATCCACCAACAATTGCCTATCCCTCGAAAGTCCCTCACGGCCTTATGCCTATGAAGCACTCTTCCCCTACAACAGCCAACATATAAATGGATGGAGAAATTTCAGCTGCACCCCATGAAAAGCTATTTTGGTGGCGGCTCTTGAAGGGATCCCTACTTACATATCTTTGGCTTCATGCTAGGGGATTGGTGGAGGAAATTCAATGCTCATGGGGCTGTAGAGAGGAAGAAGATATTGATCATATTGCTTAGTGCTCCCTCACCATCAAAATTCTGCTCTCACTTCATGGGGTTTAAACACTCCATTTTCAAGCCTTCAAGATCTGAAAGCCTTTGAAAACATCAATATGAAGAACTTAGATTGGGCTAAACCTATTGTTAAGCGTCACCAAGTTTGAGGGCTAGATATGCAAATACCCATGACCACCACATGTCACTCCAAAAATTATTGCAACCAACATTCTTTAAGCCATCACTAAACCTTGTGCCTTTTCATTTCAAGAGCAATGAGAGATCCTTCAGCTCCATAGGCTTTCTTCTAACTTCTTATGGACTCCCCCCTCCAGGATGGCTCAAAGTCAATGTTGATGGAGCTCTCCTTCCTTCTAGCTCTGCAGGTATCAGGATGGTGATCAAGGATGAAAATGTGGTTTTAGTAAAAGCTTTGGGAATCTTCCTACAACATTGGGATAACACTTATGTTAAGCTACAAGCCATGCTTGCCGTCAAGTAAATCATGGAGCCATGGATGTATGAATACAAAGGGCTAATTTTGGAAGGTGATAACTGTAGTGTGGTGAACTATCTCAAGCAAAGCATGCAGCATGATACTTGGAGATCTAGACCAGTCAAGTTCCTGACCTCAGGTTCCTCAGGGAATTCCACCAGGTGCTCTTCTCTCATACTAGAAGGGAATACAATAGGTTGGCGACTTACGTGCATAGGGCTACAAATTTTGACTTTTTTTTAGCATGACACACATAGTGATACAATTTCTCTTGATTTTTTTATTATTTTGGAGGAGGATAGAAACATGTTGTAATTGGTTAGTTTTTCTTTTTGCTTTGTAATTTTGTTGTACTCCTTTGTAATCTTTTTAAATTATTAATGTAATTACAACATTTAAGGAATCCAAAAATTTTGAAGGAGGCAAACTTAAGTGACAAAAAACTAGATAGCAATAGGGCAACAAATCCTTGGAAATGGAAAGAGTTTATGCAACAAGGTGGATTCTAGATCGCTTTTTTTCGAGGATGGGATCTCAATTGAATTGGACTTGGTTAGCAAGCTATTAGGCAGAGACTACCCTTCCATTTCCTTAATGATCTCCAAAAGGAAATGGAACCAATGGGGCAATTTCAAACTCATCATGGTGGCTCTGAATTTCTTTGTGTGTATCTTTGACACTTCAGAAGCCCGTGATGTAGTCCTCTTGAATGGGTCATGGTTCTTGGCCGGGAATATCATACAAATGGATAAATGGAATCCATACTTTGCCCCTAAATCACTCCACGGGTTGTCATCACCAATTTGGCTTCGCTTTCCTAATCTTCCTCTCTTGTATTGGGATAACAACAATATTGCTCGTGTTGCTTCCTTTATAGGTGAACCGTTATGGTTTGACAACCAGACAAACTCCTAGGGACAAAGTATGTATGCAAGCATTTGCATCGGCATTAACTTATCAAAGAAACTTCCTGCTTGAGTTTGGATTAAAGGGTTGAATGGTCGATTCTTCCAGTCGGTAGAATATGCGGGCATCACACACTTGTGCTTCAATTGTAGCTTGGTCGGCCATAAGAATGACTCTTGCCCAAAACTCAATCGAGCACGTGCTAGCGGCGGAATGATAAGCCAGGAAACTCCTCCCCATGTTGAGGAGACTAGCCACAAACCACACAACAACCAGATTGATGCCTAAGGCCCTTATGGCAGCAAGATACACTACGATTAAGTTGGGGAATGTTGTCATTCCCTGGAGCACAACACCCCTTCAGCAAATCCTACAGTTGAGGATCACAACAGACTGAATGAGGACAACATTCTTGATTTCCATAAGAACAGCACACTTGCTAAAAATCTGCAGCATAATCCTCCTTCCTAGCAGCAAGCAACCTCCATATTGCCCACAAAAGCCGTTGGCAATGCTAAACCCATACATGAGGATGAGTACGGACCTTGGGTTCTTATCACAAGAAGGAAAAGCCGACCACAAACCTTGAAGGGCAACAACAACATAAAGGATGATTTCAGCCATCCTATGTCGATCACATCATAGTGACCATGAGCATCCTTTCCGGCTACCAACACACCTATCTTCCAAACTACTAGAGATGGAAATTTCCTAGACCACCCAAAGAAGAGCTCATCTAGCAAGTAAGGTGGCAAACAATGTGTCTCAAGCCCCATTTTGAAGGGAAATCAAATACCTTGGACCCATTGAAGTTCTCTCAAAGAAGAGGAAGAAAGTAATTACTGAAATCATGAATAGGGGGATGCGTCCCCTATGGATGCTTAATGTCCTCCATCCTCTTTTGGAATTGTAGGGGTGCTCGCATGCAAACTACGGGTAATTACCTATGCCACCATATCGGTGGACACAACCTTTGCATGATTGGATTGGTGGAAACCAGTCGAATCAAATCAAGAGAAAGGAAGTGGATAAATTGGCCATAAGTAATTGGGACTTTCTTTGTCATCCCTCATTGGGAAATCAAGGCATCATCATCCTTTGGAGCAAGGAGCTAGTTGACTTTGCCCTCTTGCTTTAACGGATCTAATTGTCTTGGGAAGAGCTAGAATGGCTGAAAATCTACAGTGGATAATTGGTTGGGTCTATGCTAATAAGGACCACCATTGTAGAAGATCTTTATGGCATGCTATTGAGGTTAATGTGGACCACTTGATGCTAATCCTCATTGGAGGGGACTTCAACTACATTTTGTCTCAAAATGATAAAAAGGGGGGGGGGGTAAGAAATTTAATTATTCTTAAGTGGTAAAAGATTGGAGGACTTCATGATCTCTTTTGACCTCCATGAGCTTGACTTTGTTGGCCCAAGATTTACTTGGACTAATAATAAGGATGATAGGAGTAAAATTTGGGTTTGTCTAGATCATGTCTTTGTTAACTCCCTCGCTTCCATTCGCTTGGGGACATAAATGCACACCATCTTTCCGGATTGCTTCAGATCATAGCTCAATCTTGCTACAAATCAGTCCTGCAAGTGAAGGGGAAACACACCGCTGGCTAAAATTTGAGGATACTTGGTTATCTTACCCCATGACATGGAAACTTGTTTGGAAAACTTGGAATAAACTTGACTATGATTCTAAAGCTGTTGTCCTCGATCGAAAGAGCAATCGTACACTAAAAGCTCTTCACCACTAGAATAGAAATAAGCTGAAAACTCTCACCTCACTCAAAGTCGCCTTGAGATGGATGTGGCTGAACTGTGGTGGCCGGATGATGGGCTTACAACCGAGCAAGAGGGTGCTCTTAGAGCCAAGGTGATTGAGTTGAACTCCACACTTGTTAGACTTAACTCTTAGAGCCAAGGTGATTGAGCCAAGGTGGAAACAACGGGCTAAGATCAGGTGGCTCCTTGAAGGGGATGAAAATACTCATTTCTTCCACACCATCGTCTCAAGGCATAGGAGCAACATAGTCAACTGCATCAAGATGGCTAACGAGAGCATGTCCGACCAACTAGAGGCCATATCCTCCACCTTCACTAACTTTTTTCAGTAGAAATGGGCTGAGGGAGTTGTTTCTCTTGAAAATTGGCCTACTCCTCTTAGCAACCAACATGTGCCAAATGATGTTAATCCCCTCCTTGATGCTGAAGTTATGGAACAAGAAATTTGGGATGATATCCAATCCTTGGGAACTAATAGGACTCGGCTTGATGGGATCACCTCTTCTTTTATAAGAACTTTTGGCAATGTGTGGGGGTGGATGTTTCTACTGTGGTGAAAGAATTTTTCAACACCAAGCAAATGGAAGGCTCTTGAAAATAAATTCTGATTGTGTTGATTCCAAAGGTCGTTGGTACAGATTGTTCGGCCAAATTCCGTCCTATTAGTTTATGCAAGACCATCTACAAGCTCGTTGCCAAGATATTGGTGAATAGGTTAAAGAATTTCCTTCCTTCCCTCATTTTTGATGAACAAGGAGCTATTGTCCCTCATAGAATAATCTACCACCACTTCCTCCTTGCCCAAAAGGTTATCCACAAATTTCAGCATTCTGCATCACATGCATGTCTAATGGCAATCAAGATTGATATGGAGCAAGCATATGACCGGATGAGTTGGAAAACTCTTAATAAAATGCTCTCTTTGATGGGGTTCCTTGCTAAGTTCAGCAAATGGGTTCTTCAATGTGTCATCCAACCCAAATTTGCTATCTTGGTAAATGGGCGGAGAAATGATTGGATTGATGCAGTGTGGCTTAGAATGCCTTCTATCACCATACCTCTTCATCATGTGCTCTGAACCCCTCACATTGGCCTTCATGCAACATTGGGTGAGAATGACAATTACTAACGTACTTGTATCTCACATCTCTTGTATCGATGATATCCTCATCATATCTTCGGCTTCTATATCTAATGGGAAGAGAATTATGGTCATCCTTAAAGAGTATTGTGGCTGGACGGGACAACGTATTAACTGTGGAAAATCTTCCATTATGTTTATCAAAGCTGCTAAGAGATGGAGGATTAACCGGATTGCTTGATTGACGGGCTTCATACTGGTCCAAGAGATGGAATACTCCGAGCTTACGTAAGTTACATAAAATTGATTATTCCAAGATGATCGAAAAGGCTAAGGCAAAGATTATGGCTTGTAGAACTCAACATCTTTCCATTGCCCGTCATGCCACTCTCATCAACTCCTCTTTGCTATCCACTGTTATCTATCAGGTCACTCATTTTGGAATTATAAGAATGTCAATAAGTGGAGAAGAAGTGTAGGGTCTTCTTATGGCACAAGAGCTCTACACAATGAAGTATTCATTATGTGGATTGGGAGGCCATCTGTAAACCTCAAAAGCTTGGAGGGCTGGGCTTCCATTCAATATCCAAATGGATGGGTCCTCTAAGGACTCGGCTAGCTTGGGATTTCCTGCAGAATCCTACTTCCCTCCTTAATAAGTGTATCAGGGAGTGCTATGGAGAGGATATATGGAACAAGCAACTAAAGAGAGGTTTCTCCAAAACCTGGGCTATGAGTCTGAATAGTGCCAACAGTCTGAATTCCATTATCAAGTGACGGCTTACTGATGGAAAGAAAGTGGATGTGCTGACCCAAATCTAGGTGGCTGAAATACCCATATCCAGATTTCCAACAATGGTAGATGCTGCAGAGCTGGAAGAGCTGAAAGTGGCCGACCTCCTTCAGCCAAACCGAACTTGGGATGCTGCTCGACTGCAATAATACTTCGGCCAGCACCTCACAGATAGAATTAGGGAGGTTGCTGTGAGTGTTGAATTGTTGTCCGACCAACCAGAATTGTTGCACCTACCCCTTGGCAAGTCCCTCATAGCTTATTCCTATGAAGCACTCTTCCCCAACAACAGCCAATGGCATAAATGGCTGCAAAAATTTCAGCTGCACCCCTGTAAAAAGCTGTTCTGGTGGTTGCTCTTGAAGGGGACACTACTCACATATATTTGGTTGCATGCTAGGGGATTGGTGGAGGAAGTCCAATGCTCGTGGGGCTGTAGAGAGGAAGAAGACATTGACCATATTGTGCAAATGTGCTCCCTTACCACCAAATGTGCTCCAATTACGAGCCCTATGGCGACTTTGATGGAGGAAGACCAACTGGTAGATTCTCCGGTCGATGGCCACGGCCTTCATCTCCCAAGCCTTCAACCTCTCTACCACTATTCTAGCTTATCTCGATCCAGCGATGGGACTTAGCGTGACTGCTTTGCCTCCGGCCACCGGCTACAAACGCCACTTCCAGCATTGCGGTACGCAACTCAGTTAAGAACTGTTATGTGTAAGTTATGTATATAGATAAAATCTATTATTCACTTTTCATCATCGATTCTCTCAGTCCTCCATTCCTCTGTAGCAGCTGCAGTACTTCAAGAATTACACGGACAAGTTGAAGGCATTTCAGGGAGAGGCGAAGGCGAAAAGACGAGGGGAAGGTCTCTACATCATAAGCATGGGACGAACGACTTCCTGGAGAACTACTATGCGGTGGTTCCCGGCAAGTCTTCAGCTTTCACGATCGAAGAGTACCAGAATTTCCTCATCGGAATCACAGAGCGGTTCGTGGATGAGATCTAGGCGTTGGGAGCTCGAAAGATTGAGTTCACGGGTCTGCCGCCGATGGGGTGTCTCCCATTGGAGCGCTCGGCCGTTTCACTCTGACGAATGCAAGTGAGAGTACAACAGAGTTGTCAGAGACTTCAACTCCAAGCTGCACATATTGGTGGAGAAGCTCTGCATGGAAAAGCCAGATCTCAGCCTTGTTTACGGCAATGTTTATGATTTCTTTGATGCGGTTATCAACAGTCCATCTTCTTATGGTGAGTTCTTTCTTTTTTTTTTCTTTTTTTTTTACAATAAATTTTTTTTAAATAGTTTCTTGTAATAATATTTTTTTATAAAAAAAAAGAGATTAGAATTAGCTTATTTTAGAGATGTAGCTCATTCATATTCTTTTTATTATTTATTACTAATTAATTTTATTGAGTGAAGATTTTGAGGTTGGAGAAATAGGTTGTTGTGGCGCGAGCGGACGGAATGGGCTACTTGTGCAAGCTCCCATTGACTTGTAAAGATGCCAACACCACTTTAGCTCGCTTTATGTGAATATATAAATGCATACACATGTTTTTTTTCACATATATCTTTTTAATTAGCTTCAATATTTTTAATCTTCAATAAATGCTATAACTTCAATTGTGTATTCTTTTTTTTAAAAAAAAGTAATGATATAAATGATATAGACAACATTTTTTTAAAGTATTTTATTATTGAATTTTTTTCTGAATGAAAGGATCCAATTGCATGAAAAGGTAGGTATGATTACAATTGTTTAGTGTTTTTTTGAATAGATTCAAATTAAATTCATTGATATTTAATTATGTGATTTTATTTAATTAATGAAAAGTATAATTTTGTTGGGCAATCCTATGTCATATGATTTATCAAATTATTAAATTATGAACATAGATTTATAAACATTTTTTATATCATAGATTAAAAATAATGGTAGAAGCCTGTTATTTAAGAAGAGAAAAGGCAAAGAGAAGTTAGAGGAGAATGAGATAGACAAAATGAGAGCTATTACACAATCATACTACAATAAATATTAACAAAAAAAGTTTCATGGCAAAATATTAGTGATAGTAAAGAGAGTTTGTTATCTTATCATATTATCATAATCATATGATATTGGATTCATTAAATTTGTTTCATTAAGATACCCATTATGATCATAAGTTTAGTCAAAATAAATTTCAAACGGGCATGTTATAGAATAAAGTGGTTAATTTAAATATTTCAAGGTCCATTCTTATTCGGAGGGATTTTGTTTAGGTGATGTCTGCCTTTATTTTCTTACATCAAAATTCATTCAAAATAATTTGCCTCTTAAAAAAGCTATGGAAAAATATATAATTAATTAAAAAATTATAAGACAACTATTAATTAACGTCAATGTGGATTACTCTGTAGGGCCATAAACTAAATAAAAACTAAATAAAAATTATAAGACAACTATTAATTAACGTCAATGTAACCTTCGGGCAGCAGCTCCCGAAGATTCTCTCTCACCTGCTTCTTCGCATCCAACCGAAATTAATGAGTTTATCAAATATTTTCTTAATGATCGTTATGCTGCATGTATCTTTTTATTTGTATTACTCATCAGAAAAATGCACAATAAATGAAGTTTTAAGAAAAAAATTTTAATTTCTTTTGGATAAAGAGGGCGGGCGTGGGAGTTACCACCCAGAGGAAGGGGCGGCCGGAATTCTTGAGTCCATGAGCCAGCTCCTGCATCTCTTCGGAGCCAAGCATGACAATGCTCCCAGCCGAGATGTAAACAACAGATCTCCGTTCATGCTTATCGAGCCAGTCGAGGCAATGGTCGGCCGCCTTCCACAGATCAGCTTTAATCTTCTCCTGAGGCTCACCGGCGTCGACGAGCGGACCGACAGGAATCACCGGCGACAGCTCCGCCATAGCCTTGAATGCGTCCCTCTCGAGCTCCTCAAATGAGTTGGCGAAAACCCACCGGGCCCTGGAGATGTTGCGGGGGCCAGGATGCTTTGGTGAGCGGCTTGTATGGGTTGGAGGGAAGAAGGAAGCAGGTCTTCGGGCCCCATGGGCGGGAGGCCCGGCAGCCGGACTGTCACGTCTGGGTTTTGGCCGGTCGGGAAGTTGATGAGGCGGTGGTGGATGTGGTAGTATGTGGAGAAGACGGCGCAGGACTGAACCCACAGGACGGCACTCGGGATGCCGAGCTCGGCGGCGACCTCCAAAGCCCAGGGAAGAAACGGGTTGTTGACCAGACAGGAAACTGGGCGGCTCGAGTGGGACTGGGGGTGGATGAGTTGGGTCAGAGAAGGAGGGCCATTGTAGTCTAATCGGGCCATGAGGTTATCCAGATCGTCCCGGGTCAGGTCGGCTGGATCGGCCATCATGGAAGAACTCAAACCAGGAGACCGTTGCCGACCGGGATGGGGTCGGCTTCATAGTCGGAGGCGGCGGAGCCATTGGAGGCGGCTCTGATGCGACTGGCGAAATCGAGCGTGGTGGAGAATGTCACGAGCGGGCCCCGCTGCGACTCGTTTGGCGAGTCGGAGGAGCGGGTTTACGTGGCCTTGGCCGGGGAAGGTGACGAAGAGGAAGTGGAGCTGCCGTTCGGCCTCGCCCATGTCCTTCATCTTCTGCTCGTCTCCAGGAATAATGATACAATGGGAATGGAAGAAGAGGGAGATGGTTAGCTCAGGAGCTGCTGGTCACTAGAATAATATTTGTATATGGGAGTGAGGGGAAGGTTGGGAGTTTGGGGATCACGTGAGTGTCACGTGGTCGAATTGAAATTAAGGCTGATTTCATCTGTGAAAAAATTTGTGGGAGGACTAAAACCATACGCACGTGAATCACGTGACCTTGAACCCCGAGATTCCCACCCTATGATTTGGTGGAGAGGGTTCGGTATGCAACGATGGACGGTTGGGAATGAGTCGTTTTTGGGAAACTGATGCTCCCCTCGGTGGTTGGTATGATTGTATATACAAATATTTTAACTAATAATAAAGAAAATTAATTAAAATTTAATTTGGGAAAAGAGACAAAATGCTCATCATTTTCAAGAAAATGGTAATTTAAATTGCATATTACAAAAAAAAATGCTATTTTAAAACTTAATGATTTTTTTAAATTAAATATAATTAAATTACATAATAATTATATATATTTCATATGAATTTACTTTATTAGTAAATTATTGTAATTATAATTAAGTTCATTAAATCATAATAATACTCAATAATTTTGAGTGTTGCATATAATAAATATAATATAATAAAAAAATTTAATTATTTGTAAATTAAACTATAAATTCTTCATGGTATTTTAAAAATAATTATTAATATCCACTTTAACTAAATAATGATATATGATTCTTCATGATATTTTTAAAATTAAAACTCTCATAATTATTATAAATCATATATGAGAATTTATCATACTATATTTTTTCATATATATTATTATTCATATTTCAAAATTTTAAATATAACTATTATTCAAGTGCATTGGCAAAGGTGAGGCCCATCTTTGTATAGTTTGTCAATGTATATTAATATTGATCCATGTTATTATGGAAGAAGAGTCAAGGTCATTATAACAATAGTTGATATTTAATATTCATTATTATGAATACAAAAGATTATTTAGAGGTCAAGTCATATTTATGCCTTCAATCATAATGTATTAAGGCAAGTAATAATATTGGATTGCCCTTATCTCATCATAAGCATGATTAGAGTGACCCACATTCATACAAACTTATAGCATTAATCATGCTCCTTATTATTGTCCCTAAAGCTAGTGTCATAAATTTCTATTAAAGGCTAACTAATGTCCCTCTTTCAATTATTTAACTTGGTTATAACACTTTTTTTTTAAATTTTTTTAGTTTAATTTGGTAATTTTTGAGGTCATCTTATTTTACAATATTGGAGATCTATTATCATAAGAAATCTAGTGTAGGATCTTTTAATCCTTTGTTAAAGATTATCAGTATTGTCATAACAAAACTAATGAATGATCATTCAATACTTTCTTAGAGATGCAAGTGATGTCAAATAAAATATATTATTGTCGTATACATGTCTAAACATTAGATCATGATAAATTATTATGAAAATTTGCATACATAAGCGATGAAAACTGCATAACAATCCAATTGATTTTATCAACAAAAAATCTTTAAAAAAAATACATAAAAAGTTGACCTCCCAAAAAATAAATGCTTCTATGACCAAACTTGTAAGAGGTGTAAGCACATAATTCTATATACACATGTTATCTCTGTTAATAAACTTAATTCTAAGTATAAGTGGGTTACAAAACGTCCTAATGAGCATTAGGCAAATGTAGCTAAATCCTCCAACAATGAAAAATAGTGTAAATGAAGATATGAACTTAAAGTATATAAAAAACATCTTAACATATAAAAAATAAAGGCCTTTCCATAACTTAAAAAATATAAAAAAAAGGGTAAATTATCATAGAAAATTTCATAAAATGTCTACCTTATCTAATGAATGGGTATTATTGAGTGCGTCTAAGAGTGGCCCATACAAAACTTGGTTCGACCTCATGTTCACCTTAGTAATGAAATAATTTTAGCATCAAGATGGTTTCCCAATAGCTCATCACAATAGTCTTATCAACTTGACCAAAATAACTTAAGGGAAACCATTATAATGTTAATTAATGGTGTACCATCCACCCTTATGTTAAGAATAAACCATTCTTTCTGAAGTATTAAAATTATATCTCTCATAGGAAAATAAAATATATTCATCATATGCAACATTACTCCACTAAATCTGTGATGAGATGATGGTCAAGTTTGATGAGTTGCAAGAAATGGCAAATGCACCAATATATTCTAAAACATTTATGAATTAAAGACATTGAATGGGATGCTCTTAAGTAATTCAAAGATGAGAAAATACAACTAGAATCATGGCATGCATAATAAATAGTTAAATTAAAATATGTTGGGTATATGTACTAATTTTTTTATAATTAAGAAAATATTTATGAGCCTAACCAAGATTTACTTAGTGTGCTCCACTTGATGAAAAGATAGTAGGTTGGAACCCAATTTATGTTTTATTCATATTTATTTGGACATCCTATCTTTTAGCGATGAATGTCCTATAAAAGGGATAGAAAATGCTTATTATAAGATAAAAATGGCAACATAAATTAAATAAATTTATAATGTCACCTGTCATTATTGTATTATTAATGCATGTTGCACTATTATGATCTCTACTATTACAAATGCCTCATGTTTTATTTGTTAATGGTCGTACATCATTCATGATATTCCTCATAAGGCTCTTTTTCTAAAAGTTAGTGGTGATAAATGAATATTTTCTTTCATGATTGAAAAAACTTTCTCAAAATCACATGAAATAAAGCAAATTAAGTCTTCTTATTTCTATTTAAAACTAATAGGCTTCTCTCAACCATTTAACTTGGTTATGTCTCTTTTTTCTTAAATTTTTTATTTTGTTATTTTGAAAGTCCACTTATTTTATGGTGATGGTACTTATGATCATGAAAAGCTATGCAAAATCTTTTAATCCTTTAATGAAGATTGTGAGCCTTCATCATAAAAAAGTTATGAACAATCGTCTAATCCCTTTTTAAAGATGCAGCAAAAAAATACATAGTGATCAAAGTGATTTGTTGACAATATTCTTTAAAAAAGATAAATGAAGGGCCGGTCTCCCAATATATGAATGCTTCCATGATCAATATATGGGAGGTGTAAACACCCTATTGTATTTATATGTGTTATCTTTATTAATGAATTTATTTCTATATATAGAGGCACCTTCACAAAACCTCCTAATAAGTACTCGACAATGGTTATTAAATCCTCCAATAATGTCAAATAATATAAATAAAGATGTGAACCCAAACTATCTTAAAGTAAGAAACATCTTAAAATATACAAATTATAAGCCCTCATATGGCATAAAAATAGAAAAGATAAATTATTACATATTATTTTTATAAAATATCCATCTCTACTAACAAATGTGTACTATTGAAAGCACTTTAGAATAGCCTATATAGAAGCTTGCTTCAAGCTCATATTCACTTTGGTTATGATACACAATTTTAGCATTAGGATAGTTGTCCATCATAGCAATCTTCTCAACTCAATTAGTGTAACATAAGGCCAACCATTATAGGGTTTGTTAATGGTATAACATCTACTCTAATGGTCAAAATAAGCTATACATATCGAAGATCTTCCCTATAAGCAAACAAAATATATTTGTAATAGGATATCATCACTCCTCCAAAGCTATGATGAGGTGATGATCAAGTTTGATGAACTACACATGATAAATGAAATGAAGACAAATATGCTATAAAAGCTTTTATAAATTATAAATATTTTATGGATAACTTTTAGCCATTCAAAATGATTAGATGCATAGAAATTTGTGTCATGCATAATGAATAGTTAAATTAAAAGAAAGCATATGTAGTAAACTTTTATAATTATAAATATTTTTATTGACCTAATTAAGATTTAGAATGTGTATTCCACCTAATAAAAGATGCTAGGAGCTTATGCTTTATGCATATTTATTTGGGCATTATATCTCTTAACACGACGAGCATGTCTACACAAGAGAAAGAAATGACTCAATGTGAGATTAAAAATAATAGTAATACAAATAAAAAACTTTATAATATCACTTATTATATTTGCATAATTAGAGCATGTTGCACCATTATGACCTATACTCTTACAAATGCCATATGTTTTGTTTATTAATGATTTCATGTCATCCATTGTATACCTTAGTGTAGTAGTTATAGACTTTCCAACTCTTGTCCTAATAATTGGAAGCAATAAAGAAATATTTTATTATTCATAGTTAAATAATGGTCATAATTCTATCTCAAAAATCATATGAAATAAAGCAGGTAAGTTTGTTTATATAGGTCCAATAAAAGGAATTGAAAAATGAAAAGTTGTATGGTTGCATTGCTTAGCCCTAAGGTAGCAATCACATGCATACAAAGGATTTGATATATTTCAAGCTTATTAAAATGTATAAATAAGTTTATGTTGGGGTTATATCAACTCAAAAAGCCTTGTAAAATATATCAAAGACTTTGTACTCATGATTGTTAATACAAATGAATTTAAGGCACCATTAGACCTCACGCTCAACCCTTTGCAATATAGTATTCATGTAAGAAATAAATAAGTTTCTCTTAGGATATCTAGTATAACTCAACATTAGATCATTTTAAAAATAAAGCTACTACTACACAAATAAAATCTTAGATTAGATGATCATGAGCATATTTGAGGACCTTTTGAAATAGTCGGAAGAATTTATAGTAATTATTATATTATATATGTAGCCACCATCATTTCTATTGACCACTTTGTGATCTCATATAAGCCAATTTAATTCCTCCTTCATATTCTTTATATCCATCATGTTGATTAAAATTATGAGCATTATTATTATTATTATTATCAAATATATTTGGTCACAAATAGAGACAACATCACCAATAATTAGTATCTTCATAAAATTTATTTTATAGATGTCATGATAATATTTATAGGCATCTTATAAAAGATTTCCCTACAACCATGCACAATCAAGGTTTCTCCTCTAGCACAAGTCTAACCAAGTCATAAAGTATCTATAAGAATCATCCATTAATCATTACATTAGGCTTCCAAAACTATGAAGCCAGTTAAAAGGATACCATTTTCATCAATCCCAATAACTACATGTAATAAAGTTTTGTATTTGCCAAGGTGAAAAGTGTTATCCATACTAAGAACTAGTTGATAGAATGTCTAATCATAAATGTTTAATACAAAAACAAAAAACAAAATACTACTAAATTGAGTGTTATTACTAAGTTGAATCATATATAGAATTCATATAAAGCGATCCGAATAGCTTTCACCAACTGAAATAACAAAATACTACTAAATTGAGTGTTATTACTAAGTCACTTTCCTACAGTATCCCATGTTTTAGTAGTGTATGTAATTCAAAATTAAATTTAAAATCCATTCAATTAGTAATTTCTCTCAATTTAAGGTTCAATTATTAATGAAGGACTGGTGATATAATGATAAATGAACTACAAAGTGTAATTACACTAACCAACATGCATTATTGACTATGTATACATATCGGGCCAATTATAGTAAATTTTCAAATTCCTCTCAAGCATTAGCTTCAATATGCATGTAGATGCCAATGACATGTTCAGTATCATATTATTATTATGTATGCACTCAACAATAAACATATTCTTAGTTGAAGTAGTCTTCCAAATATTCATAATTATTTACTATAAATCAACCATTTAATGCACATTTGAGATGATCTTTTCCTCACAAAGATCATCCTTTCATACAATTGTTCTTGAATTACATTCTCTTAAGTTGAGATAAGTTAATTGGCAGACCATCACATGTATTGGCATGCCATTCCTTTGTCATGTGAATGAATTGAACAAAGTCATTATTTACCACCCTTAAGTCAAATCCCTCATTAATTAGTAGTGCATGTTGGCAATAAATCATGAAAAAAAATACTACATTAAAATTAAATGCTATTCCATATTCCATGATTACACCTCATTTAGATTTTTAATTGAACCATTATCCACTATCTTATATATTTTTTATGTTAGCATCTAACTATGCAATATATTTAGGATGTTGTATGATAGGCTCTATATATTTACTAATATATGGAGGAAATGATTGTGAAATTTCTATAAATAATATAGTGTGGGTAACCAATGGTTGATAAACTAAGTTAAAACTCTAATATCATACAAACAATGGGCTAGAAATTTCTTTTAAGGAGGGTATCGCTTGCATTTTAAAAAGTATCATCAACCTTCTTTATTCGAACTTTAGACCAACATTAGTGGTTTTAAAATTTCTTTACTTAGAATATCTTTATAAGAAAAAGATAAGATATATATTAATAAAAAAACTCACAATTAATGATGTGTTCATTTAAATTTTAAAAGCGTCAAATAATTATATCATTATCGATTCCATTCAATATATCATTCTCAATATAAGTGACCAAAAGATCAATCATCCACTGATCTCCAATTTTATTTCTTTATCAATTTTTTATAATATTCATAGCAAAAGGAGCTCTTTCAATACTTGTTATAATAATTATTTAGCCAATGTTAGTTTTAATAATTTTTAAACAAAATGATATAAATTGTATTTTCTTCTTTTTATCATTTTCTCATCATGTATTTCAATATTTTTCTAAGAATGAAAACTGTTCATTAAGCTGAATATCTAGAACATAAGTTTCTAATTAATTATCCATAAGCATTAAATCTACTAATATAAATTTATTTTGATAAAATCGTTAAGTTTATAATATAAATGAAAAATTAGTTGATGTTATCCTAATTCTAATAATTATATGTATTCAATATTCTATTCATCATTATTATTTATTAAATATAAAAAATTAAATTAAAATATAAATTTTGAGAAAATAAAATTATTTTAATTATTTATTTTTAATAATTTTTTAGAAATAAATTCTAAATGAATTTTAATCCTCTACATAATATGAGTGTAATTTCTATTTTATTTTTTACTATATAGTTCAATATCAAACAAATCCTGAATATCATAATTACTTTGATTCCAAAACTTGCTTAGTTAACTCCTCATTAACTATTCAAAGAATAATAAAGTTTATATTTTATTTTAACTTTTGATTGTTTCGATTTTTTTTTAATTCCTTAATTCTCATTCCATTAGTCATATGCCTAACTTATGAGTTTGTATCAATTTTGAATAATAGAGATATATGCACATAAACATTGGGAAGTTAATTTATAATCAATGCACTATGCATTGAATATCACTAAATTCAATGTTTTATAATTTTTTCTGATATTAATAATGAGAATGCGGTGCACGTATGGTTAAATTATCATTGTTATATTTTAAATAATTAAAATTATTATTTTATAATAATAAAAATAAATGCATAAAACAAATAAAGAAATAGTGAGGTGTTCATTAAAGAACGTACCATAGCATTCGTTACGAGTACACTCAGTGCTTAATCTCGAAAACTTTATTTCACTCAGCCTAACAAGCTTCATAAATATTTAATAATAATGAACTTAAAATTATATTAATTAATATGCACAGATTTAATTTTGATTTTAAAGATGCAACTTCTGCATTTTTTTTTTCTTTTAATGTTATTTATTTGAATACATTTATACTTGAATCTACATTAAATTTGTTTCATAAATACTATGAAGCATCAAAGCAGTCATGGAGAAGTTTGAGTGTGCATCTTTGAGCACAAATATATTAAAAGTATTTAGTATTTATTATTTTTAGTCTTATGGTTTCACTTTATTTATTGAGAGGGAAATAGTTTCATGAACTTTTTCCCTAGTGTTTAAATTCAAGTAATTAATCTATTCACATATTTCTCTTCTAGATAAATATATACAAGAAAGAATAATAAAAGTTCATCTGTTTACTCATCATATTTCCAATTTTACATTTAAAAGAAATAAATAAATAATTTTAATCTAATAATATTACAATGCTAATAAATTTTGAAATTTTTTGAAGTCCTAACAACATGCTTTTGTGTATATGCAATTAAACTATTTTATTAAATTTTTTAAGTAACAACAATTATGATTTACAACATTAAAATTAATAGATATATAAATTAAGGAATATTTTATATCTATTATATGATAAAGAATAATAAAAATTTATATGTTTATTAGGTTCTTATCAGCAAGATTGCTGGTCAAGGTAGCTCAAGGTTATGATGATTAATTTTTATGAAAAAAAAACTAAATTTAAAATTATATATAAAGATGAAATATTAGGTGTAGTTATATGATGATTAATTTTCACCAAAAAAATAAAAATAAATAATAATAATAATAATAATAATAATAATAATAATAATAATAATAATAATAATAATAATTTTGTTCTGGCTATAGCGTCGAGGCGCCCTAGCCTTCTAGAAGAATAACTACTCAGGATCAGCTATCAAAACTATAGTACAACGCCGCGGCGCTATGATCTTTGCGCTAAGGCGTTGCATTGACTATTGAGAGGGAATAGTCATAAGAAACACTGCTATAAATAGGAGTGTCCAATCACCTTGGCTTATTCTTCTTCTCTCTCCGACCACTCCTACTCTCATTGCATTCCCAGACTACACTTGTGCTCCCGGTGATCTTCCTTTGCTCCGAGATCCCCCATTCACTTCAAGTAAAAGATCTATGTTGTTTTATCTTTAAAAAGGTGGGTTTAAACTATAATCTCACTGTGGTGTTTATTTTTGATATGTGTGTATGTATATTCACCAGATATGAGGGTATAGTTATTGAAGTGATCGGTATAACATTAAAGAATGATGCACTATCTCGAAAGATAAAATCACCACTCTAATGGACCTAACACCTAATAAAGACACTTAAGGCATGATAGGTCTTGAAATGTAGATTTTTCCCCAACTTTACATGGATTAATAAAGTAGGGTTTATATTAAACCGTTCTAAAGTTATCAAGCCCCATAGTTAATTACATCCTAAGGAAGGTGGATTCCTTAGGAATACTCTCGATTAAAATAAATAATTGTTATCTCCAAAGATTTCAAAGATAGGACTATCAATAAATTGGTTATACTTGAAAATCAATCAGGATAGATCAAAAATGAGAGACTTATTATTGAAGTCAAAGGAGTTGAGCAGGGAATGCTCATGATACTAAGAAATCTCGTGAGCATTCCAACATATCCTATGATTGGACTTTATATGTTCGAAATTGAGGAGAATTATGTATTTAAAATTTTATTAGAAAGCTAAGACTTAAAATCTCACAATACAAGATTATGAAAATATCTTAGAGGTGAAGATTTATGTCTGTAGCCCGAAGGAAACATCAACCTCAGATACTAAATCTAGGGAGCTTTAGTGAGGGATAAAGCACATCATAAATCTATATAAATATGAGTATATGGTTTACCTCCACAGAGAGAATACCCATCGACTTATAACCAGTGGGTAACCGCTAACTCCTTCTACATTTTAAAATCATGTAGGCAAGTCATATGATTTTGCAAGATCGTTATGTTGTTATTATTTAGAAACAAACTAAAATTAAACTCAATCTCTAAGAGACTAGAGCATGAGTGATATGAACTATGACTTAGCATAATGCAAATCTTTTCGATTTTATTCGATTTTGGACTCTTCATTTTGACAAAGGTCATAGGATTTTTATATGCCTAAATGCATAATGAAATAAGATTGTTGGCTAAATCAGATAGAAAGATGTGTTTTCTACCACAGAGGAGACCCTCAAAGGTCATGTCTTCCCTTATTGTGCAAGGATGAAAACCCTCTCTTTGCAAGAGTGAAGTAATATGGATGCATGATATTAAACATATAACATTTAGCTAAGGAGTTATTGAATCTTTTAATTATTTTAATTTAATGTCTAGGCTTTATGTGAGGTTATGAGTTACTTAGCAAATTTAGTTATGAGTTCTAGTTGGAGAAGAAAATTATTTTTCCTAAGAACCTAATTGGCGAGGACACATTAAATCACCATATAAGTAAGAAACTAAGAAGAGAAATGCTATTTTTATTGTGCAATTTATACATAACATCAAGCATTTTATAAATCTAACGCAAAAGAATAAAAGGTCGGTCGGTGTATCGTCTGACAAAAAGAGAAAATGGGTAACCGAGCTCTACCATTATACAACTTGGTATATGAAAGAATAATTATAATTTTACAAACGAATAAATGCTATGGGGGTCTTCTTATCTTCATTCTTCATATCTCTTTCATTTTTTCATTTGAATGTATTTGCTTCAAAGGCATCACAGGGCCTCCTAGGACAAAACCATCTAGCCATTACTCATCCTAATCTCCCATAAAATCAATCCTAATTCCTAATATAAAATTACATTAAAATAGTAAAACTAAATCTAACTACACCTGCAAAATAAGTATTAGATAAATACACCATACAACCCAAGCAATTATATGGATAATTTGGACTTAACACCCTGCATATGGGTAACCAAGTCCATCTATCCTAATTTAGATTATGCTTAGGGGTTAAGCAACCTACAAAAGAAAGTATTTGTATTTCTTTTAAGCACCCCTTAAGCACTATCTCCTATAGAAAATATCATTAGGATAATCATGGCCTAACATTTTATCTACAAGCATACACCCAATATTCTAAAATAATACATTATAAAACTAAACATACATCACTCCATACCTAACATAAAGCTAAAAGTGGTGACTTAATTGTAAAGTGTGTGTATTAAAGCTTGTGATATACCTTAATTAGGCTTTATTCTGATTTTCTAAGTATGAAAAGATTTAATTATAAAAGATGGTTTCACTTTAAGTGACTTAATTGATTTGCAAGTTTTACTTAATATTTTCTTTTGTTCCATTTAGTTTACTTAACAACTAAGTGTTATAAAGAGAAGAGAAGAGAGGATCACTCTCTTTTATCTCTTAAGCCACATCTAAAGCATATTAATTAATCAATTCTCTTTAATGAATGGCTTATTACATATTTTAAATTAATCCTAAGTTTGGGTTCACTTTAAATAAACTCATTTAATAAGAAAAGTATCTTAAGATTAATTGGACTTAATTACTATCACATGACATATATTCATTCATTTCTTCCCATCATATGTAACATGCACATGATTAAACCTTAAGCATACTTATACATGTGTGGTGTTTATATTTGGTTTGGTGTGTGTTTGTGTTTGGGGACACCACAAATCCAAAGATGTATCTACTATAAGGAATAGTGTACTATATTGAGAGATAGAAGTCTCCACCCATAATTGACCTAATCACAAAATGACCCCAGGCATAATGGGTCTTGAATATACCGGGGATTTTTCTTTATTTTATATGGAAAAGTAAAGTGGTTTATTTAGACTAGGTTCATTAAGTTTCCTATAGAGGCAAGCCTCCATAGTTAATTACATCTTAAGAGGTGAATCCTTAAGAATACTCTCAATTAAAGTAGGTGATTATTGTCTCTAAAGAATTCAAAGATATGACTATCGAAGGATTGGTTTTATTTTAGAAAATTAAGTGAGAGAGATCAAAAGGGGAGAGTTATTATCAAAATCAAAGGAGATGAGTAGGGAGTGCTAATGATACTAGGAAACCTAGTGAGCACTCCAATCTATCCTATGATTAGGCTTTATGTATTTGAAATTGAGAAGATTCATTCATTTGAGTTGAAATTTTATTAGAAATCTAGGACTTATAATTCCATAATACAAGATTGTGGAAATATCTAAGAGGTGAGGATTTATGCTTGTAGCCCGTAGAAGGAAATAGTAACCTCAGATCCTAAATCTAGGGAGCTTTGATGAGGGCCAAAGCATGACCTAAATCTAAGGTGAAAGTGGGTATATGGTTTACCTCCAGAGAGTAAACCATTCACTGGACTTATTACCTGGGTGACCAACTAACTCCTCCTATGCTTCAAATCCATGTAGTTAAGTCATATGTTTTGCAAGATGGTTAGGTTGTTATTTATTTAGAAGAGAAACTAAGTTCTTAAACTCATGCCTTAAGAGACTAGATCATGAAGGGAATGAATAATGACTTAAAATCTAGTGCAAATTTTGCCAAGTTTTGTTTGATTTTTTGGACTTTTTATTTTAACACAGGCTATAGGATTTTGCATACCTAAATGCATGAGAAATTGATTATGGGTCAAATCAAAAGAGAAAAGAGATGCCTTTCCATCAAAGGCTCTTACAGGTAAAGCTTTTATTCTCTGGCACAGATAGAAGCCATCTCTTAACAAAAGTGGAAGAATATGACATGCATGGTATTATACATACAATCATTCATCTAAGGGGTTGCTAAATATTTTTATCATCTTGATTTAATTCATAGATTTTATATATGGTTGTGAATTATTTTAAAATTTTATTTATGAGTTGTTAGTGGATAACAAATTTATTTTTTTATCAAGAGCCTAATCACATCCAGCCAGAATCACCAATCATAAAGAAATTATGAAAAACATGCTATTTCTAATGCACAAGCTAAACAAAATATCAATAATTTTATAAATCTATCACAAAAGAATAAGAGGCTGATGCGGTCAGGTACCACCATACAACCCAAAAAGAAATATGGGTAGTCGAGTTCTACCCTTATACATCCCGATATAATGAAAGAATAATTACAATTATAAAATGATAAGTGTTATGGGGGGTCTTCATTCTTCATACTCCATTCTTCACTCTTCATCTTTCATTTTTGATTTGCTTCATTTCTTTCTTTCTTTTGGCTTGATTGTGATGTTGTTTGCTCTAGAGGCATCACATGGTATATGAGACTTGATTTTATAACCAATGTTCACCCTAAGCTCCCATAACACTTATCCTAATCCTAATGCAAAATTATATTAAAAGAGAAGGAAATTAAACTGTAAAAACAAGTGTTAGCTAAACACATCATACAACCCAAGCAGTTAGAAGAATAATTTGGACTTAGCACCCCACACATGGGTAACCAAGTCCACCTATCCTAACTTGGGCTATGCTTAGGGGCTAAGCAACTTGCATAGCAAAAAATAATTATATTTTTATTATAGCAGCCCCTTAAGCATGACCCCCTGCATAAAACATGATTAGGCTAATATCGACTTAACATCCAAACTACACACATACACCCTAACATCCAGTCTAAAATAATACATCACAAAACCATACATACATCAAACCATGCACCGTCCTAACATAAAGCTAGAAATGGTGACTTAGTCTTATGTGCATGTGTTAAAGCTTGTGTGGTATGTCTTAGGCTTTAGAGTTATGATTTGCTAAGTGTTTGAGATTTAATTTATAAAGGGTTGATTTCTCTTTAAGTGGTTTAGTTAATTTGAATATTTTACTTAATATATTTTTTTGTTCATGTAGCCTACACTTAGAAACTAAGTGTTGTAAAGAGAAGAAAGAGATAAAATCTCTCTTTTATCCTTACCTTAAGTCATTTTTAAGGTGTGTTAATTAATGAATTTCTTTTAGTGGATGGTTTATTATGTGTTTTAATCAACCCTAAGTTTAGGTTCATTCTAAATAACCTTATTCAATAAGAAAGACATTTTAAAGTTAATTAGAAAGGATTACTATCACATAACACACATTCATTCATTTCTTTCCATCATGTATATCATGCATATGAATAATCCTAAGCATACCTATACATGCAATGTGAATCTTAACTTTGATGATGAATGCAAAGCGATGTATTTTTAAATTTAAATATTTAATTTGTTGATTGAATTATGAATGCATGCCTTTATTATGTAGAAAAGAGGATTTTCCATCCATTAGCTAAATACACATTCATATGTATAAAAGTTTTAAGTGATGCAGCCATTATTTTCTACACTAGGGGCATAAGGTATAAGACCTACTTAAGGGCTACTTAAAGCCTTGAAACCCCGTGATGTCTATACTAATATATCACTTTTCTTAGATACATGTAAATGTATGAATAACTATAAGGATAGGAAAATCCATGCAAAAGGTTATACTTGATTTATTTTGATTTATTTTATTTTTATTCATTAGCCACATCATACATGCATGTGTATAAGAGTTTTAAGTGAGTATTGCACCATTGTTTTCTAGGCATATGGTACAAGTCTTACTTAGGGCTACTTAAAACCTCACAGCCCTGGGATGTCCAGACTAATATATCAATTTTCTCAAATACATATGAATGTACAAAAAGAACCAAATGGATAAGGAATCATGCAAGAAATTAAATTTGATTTGGTTGTATAATTTGCATGTGTGATATGAAACTCTTCCTAAGTTTTAACATGGAGATGCATAGGAATAGATTTAGGAAAATGTTGTGTTCTTTTCAAATGAACTATACACTTACAAATCCTATGTGAATCCATGTTAAGAGAGGGAAAGAGAACTTCATATTACACATCTTATACTATCATCACATGCAAGCTTATATATATTTGTAAATAACATTACTTCATTTATAATAATTGATTTATATGTTTTGAAAATAGCTTTTGATTTAATAGTGAATAATAGCCTCATATTTGTAATTTAAGTCAACACATGTAATTTGACATAAAAGAAAATATTTCATTTAATTAATTTTAAAAGAAATGAATAGATGATTTGATATGGCAAGCAATATTTAGCATGATTGGAAAGAAATAAAGGAATGTAAGCAAATGATTTCATTCACCCAAATTAATTCCTAAGGACAATCATATTAAATAAGGTTAATTAAAATAAACCAAAATTCTTTAAAGATATTTTTTAACTTTGAATTTGATTTGATTTAGGAAATAAGAGAGTGTTTTACTAATCCTATCCCATTTCCCCATCTGTGAATTAATTTGGTTTAATGAAGAATATTTAAGGTGATTTTATGTTTTAATTAGGTTAAGATATAAGTTAAATGAATTAGTTAAGCCTTACCTATATCACCTTAAATTAATTAACTAATTAATAAAAGCCAATGTGATATGCAACCACTTGAAAAGTAAATTTTCAATGCTCCTAAGAAATGAAAGGGGCCTAATGCAATTAGCTTATGATTAATAGTTAATTAAGCTTAAGGGATCTCACTTAATTACTTTTATGATTTTCTCACACATGTGAGACAACCATAATTTCATTATCTCCCACCTTGGGTTATTGAAATCCCAAGGAGCTACCCAAAATCAATTAAAGGTTGCTTAGGTGTGGATGAATTTATTCTTAATACTTTCATTAAGCCTTTAATTAATTGATTAAACACTTTGCTTATATTTTAATTTGAATGATGGAATTAATTTAGGAAAAAGGATCAAGGGCAAGGCCCCAATACTAATCCATAAATCATTTAAACATCCAATTAGATTTTGATTTCCTTATTTTGAAGATTAATCACTTAATAATCAATTAATAATTCCATTAACCATTAATTAATTTGATTTTTAAAGATAAAGAAGACTTAGAAAATAAATTAGGAAAACACTCCTAATTACATCCCCTAAGTTATCTTACTGTTCAAGAGAGGTGATTATATTTAAATGATTAATTAAGTTACTGTTCATTCATTAATTATGATTAATTAAATTAAGAGAGTGATTAGGACTTAATCAAATGATTTTTCTAATTAAGCAATCAATAAAATCTAAAAAAAAGGAGAGGCAGAGGTCATCCCCCTAAATATCCACAAAAAATTTGAGATTAATTGAGTGCTTAATTAAGGTGTAATCAAGCTAATTAGATTTTCTATAAAAGCCTAATTAAGTCAAAATCACTATTCAAAATCAATTAATTATAATTTTCCTAGATTCTACTAAATATCTTCAAAATGAGCCTATGTTTGTATTTTTTTAGATTTTTCTACAATTAGTTATGATTTTATAAAGTTTTAGGATTAAAATTAATTAGCCCTAATTAAAGCCTTAATCCCATTGGCACATGGCTGATGGCAAGCTTTTCCACATGGCATGATGGGATGGGCTATTTAAGTAGTCATCAAGCGCGACTAAGCTAGCGGTGACGTGCTTTCTATGGATCGATCTAAGATCGGACATCATGATTTGATCCACACATTTATGAAAAGAATCGAAGGCTCTACCATGGGATTTGATCGAGCTATTCATCATGTCATGCGGGATGGACACTCATGATCTATCGTTGTGGCGACAAAGAGATTTTGTCTTTTTCCTCGTTGATCACGAGCTCACGAGCTTGAATTATCTCCAAATTCTTCTCACACCTTTGGGAAGGGAGACACATCAATAGTCAATTTTTCATGAAATTTGAATTTACTGCACAAAGGACCAGCCCACTTTTCCATACAAGGATTAATTTGAGAAATTACCTCACCGGAGCTAATGTGGTGGTGTGAGGTAACTAGTTGAGTGAGGCCCTATTGAAGAGCTTTGAGCTTAATTTGGTGTGGAAGACTCAATTGACCAATCCACACATGCAAGGGACTCAGCTACGATCAAACTCACTCCTCCCATGGCTTGGAAGCTTAGGAATTAGTTCGATTGGCTTTGATAGGTTATGGTGATGGTGTGGATAAGAGGAATTGAAGTTTGATTTTGAAATGAGAGAGTATTGCTCGGGATTTGTATGCCCTATTATGGCTTTGCTCGGGTTATGGACAATGTCGAATGGAGAGGGCTTGAGGATCCTTGGAAACACTCTGAGGGGCTTCAGAATTCACTTAGGAGAGCTCACAATGCAAGTTTGTGAAAACATGCTCGAATTGAGGGACCCCTCAATTTCCCATCATGAATGGCGATAGTGTGTGCACGTTTTGCACTGGCTCACCGCCGTTCGACTGCTGGACTTGTCTCCATCAAGTCAGGGAGGCACGCCAAGGATGGGAGGAATGATGGGAGGCTACCATGGACCAAATGTGCAAGGATGCAAAGGTCTTGATCCAATGGGTGCTCGATTTGGGTTGAAGGTGAGTCAACTCACCTCCCAAAGGTCCTTGGTTGACCTAGGGTGAGTTAGGTTAGCTAGGTGGGTTAGGAGAAGCTTCCACGGAGCGCAAATGAGCTGCCACAGGGATGGGCTAATTGACTTTGGCTTGGATCCAATGATTTTAAGATTTAAATCCTATAGTTTGATGGCTAATCCCCTTGGTGGGGCCCACTTGGCTTTTGGATTAATTTAGAAATGAAATAGGACATGTTTGGGTTGGGTTTGACTAAGTCCTAGAATCCCATAAGTTGGTTTGGAGTGATTTGGCTTGGATTGGTCAAATGGGTTTCATTTAGATAAGTTGGGTTGATCTATGTCAAATTGGGTCAAACCAAGGCTTGGGAGTTCATATGATGATTTGAGATGTTTTGGATTGAATTAATTTGGATTGGTTTGGCTTAGGTTTACATTTGACTCATTTGGATTCAAAAGGGTCAAATTGGTCAAGTTAACCAATTTAACCAATTTGACCAAATTGGGTTGGGTTAGGTGTTGAGTCAAGTTCAATTGGTTGATTGAAAATGATTGTAGGCTTTGATTTGGTTTAATTTAGGTTTAATTTGAACTTTGGTCAATTTGTCTCTTTAGGTCAATTTGGGCTAGGTTGGGTCAAGTTGACCAATTGGTCAAATTGGGTTCAATCATGGCTTTGGTCATGTACAATAAATGATTTGGAATGAACTTGACCCATTGGTTGCAATCAATTTGGATTAAATTATGATTTGACCCATTTTGGCTTTTAGGCTAATTTGGGTCAACTTAGGTCAAGTAATTAGGCTTGGTTTGACTCAATTGATGGTTTGGTCATGTTCAATCATTGATTATGAATGGGTTTGAGTCAATGGTTTCAATCAATTTGACATATGATAGATTTTTGGCTAGTTTGGATTTCATTTGGGCTAAATGTTGACTTGGTCAAAGGCTAGGTTTGACTTCCCAATTCAAGGTGGTTGATCACCCCATGATGATTGATAATCATGATTAAGGTTTAGATAGCTTAGTTCAATCCAATTTGGGTTGGATTAGAAATTGACTCAAAAGGCCCTTTAGGTTACTTTAGGTCAAGTGAGCCTAAATGAGTCAATTGGCAATCGATTTGATTCAAGTTTAGAACCACATATGAGCTTATGATTGAAATATAAATCCAATTACATTGGTTTGGAGCCAAGTGGGTTTTGGTTTATATGATAATTTCAAGTCAAAAGGGTCAATTTGGGCTTAATTTGAGTTGAGTTGGATTTGATTTGATAATGGTGGTTTATGTTTATATTTATATCAATGATTGACGAAATTATTGAATCATGAAGAAATCCATAAGTTTTGAGTTGATTTGTATTTCATTTAGCCAATTTCAGAAGTTTGACTAAAATGGCTAAAATTGGGAATTTAATTTGATTTGAGTTTGGTTTTGGTCATTTAAATTTATATTCCATTTATATTTATGAATATAAATGAAGATATAAATGGGTTAAGATAAAATCACTTGAGTTTGGAGTGATTTGGAAGCAAATTTGATTAAGCTTACGGATGTAGGTCAAAAGGGCTAACTTGGATTTTTTATTTGGTTTAATTTATTTTTGATCATTAGAGGGTGGGTTTCCATTTATATTTATAAGTATAAATGAAGGATAGATTGATTTATAAAGAAATCAATCATGTTTGTGTTGATTTGGATCTAGATTTGATTAGGTTTATGGAGGTGGGTCCATATGGCTTAAAAAGGGTCTTGATTTGGTTTGATTTGTTTTGATTTAATTTGAATGGTTTGAATTTTGGATTTCATTTATACTTGTGAATATAAATGAATGAATGATCGATTTATGTTTGAAAGAAGGAAGCAAGGATTGGGTTTGGGCTATAGGGTAGGCAAGTCTTTAAATCCCAATAACAATTTATTCACATGGTTAACTCTTCTAAGTCTCTAGGGTTGGAGTTAAGTGTTCACATAATCACTAAGTGTATTAAGGAAGAAATCTTAGTGTCATGAAGTCAAAAGGTGATGAGAAAGATGAGTGCTCACTCTAAGTGGAGGTCAACAAGGCTCCCAATAGGTGTGGTGTGGCCACAAGACATCTGTGGTGTTGACAGATGATCAACAATGTCCAAAAGATCCACAACACTATTAAAGATCACTCTAAAGAGATGTGAAGGATTCACGGTCTTAGTGTGGTGCACTCATGTCAAGAGAATAAGGGAAGAAAAGATCACAGGATCAAGCATGTGAACTTCCAGGGGAGGCAGTTCAAGTTATCCACTAGGGATAAGAGGTTTGAATGCAAGGTATGATTTGGGTAGAGTATCCGCTGAGGATTAGGATGTATAACCCACCTAGATGCATGAACCTTCCAATAGAGTAGGTTAGTTCAAATAGGGATAAGAGGGTTTGAATTAGATTTCTCTTGAGGGTGCACTCGCTCGGGAATGCAAGTTTGAATTGGATTTAATTGACTCCATTGGGGAAGTCGAGATGATTGATGTCTCACTGGGGAGAAATCAATTGATTGTTTAAGTTTTAGTTTTTGAGATGGACCTTGTCGGTTTGTGATGGATTGCACTGAGAAGGGGCCATGTCGGCCTAGGCCTATCTCAGATTTATCAATCCAATGGGGTAGTCCACCAGCCACATGGTAGAAATATCTGACCTAAGGGTTGCCTTTCGGTGTATAATGACTGTGCTAGGGAGAAAGCGTAGCAGACTTACATCTCTAAAAGTAAGAGACAACCGTTGGGGAGATCTGTTGGATGCAACAAATCGGACTCAACCTAAGGCGACTACTGAATGAATGCCTCTAGGGGACTTATATCAACTCAGAAGTAGTCAAAATAATGTCATTTGATTGAATTGCATTTATTTTAATTTCAATTATTTTAATTTGATGGATCCACTAAGAAGGGACTAATATTAGCCTAGACTATCTTAGATTTTGCAAATCTAAAATAGATATATAGCGTGAGGTAGAACTACCCAACTAAAGTGGTGTATTTTGGTTTGTAGTGGTCAAGTTAGGAAGAAAGTGTGGGGACTCACATCTTCCTACATAAGGATCCACTAGGGTGATCGATCTCTTGTGCAATTAATCAAACCCAACTTAAGGCTGCCCGTCAATTTGCAACCGTCATGCTAGAAAGAATGCGTAATAGACTTATATCTTTGAAAGCAAAGACGACCACCTGGGTAACTTGTCGTGGCATAACAAGTTGAACGACCTGGGGCAACTCGAGAGTGCCAGGGGACTTACCTCAACTTAAAGTAGTCAAGCAATTCCTATAGAGAGTTTTCCTGACACTACCCTAAAAATAAGATGCCTACTTGGGAAAGGGGCCACTAGGGGCTTGAATTTCTAATCCATAAGCGAAAATATATTTTGTTTGTTTTATATTTGCGTGACTTATGGTGCAGAATGTTGGCCAATAAAAGAGAAGCATAAGACTAAGTTAAGTGTTACAGAGTTGAGGATGCTCAGGTGGATGAGTGGCTTTACTCTTAGATATAGAATGCAAAATGAGTATGTTAGGAAAAGTTGGGTAGCTCAGTGGTAGATAAGATTAGGAGAGTCGAGATGGTTTGGCCACATAAAACATCGTCAGATGACGATTAGGAGAGTAGATGCATTAGATTTGCCTTATGTTAAGAAAGGTAGAGGTAGACCTAAAGACTTGGTTAGATGTATAAAAAATGATCTTAGTATACTTGAATTAAATGAGAATTTGACATATAATAGGACACAATGGAGACGAAGGATTAATGTAGCCGACCCCACCTAGTGGGATTAAGGCTTCTTCTTCTTCTTGTTATTGTTGTATATTTGCATTGACCCGATTGGTTTGCGAGGGACCACATTGAGAAGAAACTTATATCCCGTCCTCTCGAACAGAGAGAGAAGTGCATCCGAACAACTCTCTAACCATGGGGTGGCTGCTAGGAAAGAAGGATTGTCCAATCCAAGAGTAATCGCGGAGTTTCTAAATGGGGTCGCTAAGGATGTGATACAAATAGAGTGCCCACAGAGGAGGTGCTGTTGGGAGCATTATCCAAAACCCTGTAAAAGAAATCCTGTAGTAGCCAACTCAAGGAGAAAGTGTGGGACTCATATCCGCTAGGTGGGTATATCCACTGGGTCACCATCAAGATGGTGATAACCAACCAACTAAGGTGCGGTTTATGATGATGTTCAGAAAGAAAGCAGCGTACATCTCTCTAAAGCTATCCAGGATAGTCATCTTGGTTACAGGCTCGACCTGGGAAACTACCAAGCGAGGAGTCTTGTGTAAGGACTAAACATAAGCTCGAAGTAGTCAAGAGGAAATGAGCCACTGGGTGACTTATCCTAAACCTCAAATATACTCGACCTAGTTAGTGCATGATGGCTAGTTCAAGAAGAAAGCATGTAGGCTTACATCCTCTTAAAGAATTGCGGTAGCTCACATGCTTTGAAGACCTACCAAACTAATAAGGAACTCATTAGTTTGTAGTGGTCAAGTCAGGAAGAAAGCATGGGGACTCACATCCGCCAGACAAATGACCACTAGAGTGACATACTAACAACGTAGTATTTCAACCCGACTTAGAACAGCTAATGAGTGAGTACCACAGAAGGCTTGCTCCCACATCAAAATAGCGAGATAAAAGATATGTGTTTGTTTGTGATGTGAAAGAAGGGATAGGATGCCGCTTGGGTTCTCTTTTACCTAAACACGTAAGAATGTTACTCCACCAAGAAAGGATGTCTGGGTTCTCTTACACCTAACTTAGTTGTACTAGTCAAAATAGGATACCTCTTGAGTTCTCTTACATCTATCCTAATACGGAGGATTGATATAGTTTGTATTTGTGTTGTGGAGGGGTGATGCGCTTGGATTCTCTTACACCTATCCTAAATACATTATGGTAGATTCACAAGCAAAAGTTGTTTCTAAAATATAAGAGATGGAATTTGATGTGAAAAGAAGTTTTATTGATGATCATTTTCAAACAAGATTTATGGATAATATTTGTTTAGGTAGAGACCATTGATTGGAAGCATAGGACACTCTCCCTTATAGTTTATGAGTTGATAAGATCCTCTTTGGTAGGCTTTCTCTATGACAAAAGGGCCTTCCCAAGTGGGTTCAAACTTTCTCTCATCTTTCAACGAGCAACAATTGGTCTCCTTAGAACTAAAATAAGCTTTCCTACTTGAAAAGCTCTAGGACCAACTTGTTAACTTGAGCTTGAATCATTTTGGCTTTGTACAACTTAAGGCTCATGCCTTGAGGCGTCTCTCCTCCAAACCTTCGAGCTCTTTTGACTACAACTTGGCATTCTATTATGTAGTAATCTTGCTACCCACAACTATCCTTAGTGATGAGAGTTGGACTTCTAATGGTAGAATGACTTCATACCCATACACTAAGAAGAATGGAGTAGATTGAGTTGGAGTTCTGTATGCGGTTCGGTAGGCCCACAAAGTTCAACTACTTTGCCATTATCTCTTATTATCGAGTGTCTTCTTCAATATTTGGATGAGAGTTTTGTTGAATGCTTATGCTGACCAATTTCCCTTGGGTAGTAGATGGTAGAATATCCCCAATCTATGTTATGTCTCTGGCCAAAGTTGTTGATCTTGGTGCTCTTGAATGCAGTACCATTATCAAATATAAATCATCGAGGCACCCCAGACCTATATACAATATGGTTCCTGAAAAATTGGAGCACATGTTGAGCTATGACCTCTCTAAGTGGGATTGCCTCCGCCCACTTGGAAAAGTAGTCGGTGGCAGCTAGAATGAACCGATGACCCTTGGAAGAAGGAGGATCGATTAGACCCACTATGTCAATGCCCCAACACTCAAATGGCCACGAGGCCAAAGTAAGATGTATAATGTTGGGTGGTTGATGCAGGACCACACCGTGCACCTAACATTGGTGGCATTTCCTAGCTACATCCATGCAGTTTGTAATCATCGAAGGCCAATAATATCCTAGTCTTTTGATCTTGGCTTTCAACTTCAGACCAGATTGATGAGCTCTGTATAAACCTGAATGTACCTCTGTTACAATCTTACGGGCTTCATGTTTGGCCAAATAATGTAACTACATATGATTAAAAAACCACCGATATAATGTGTCGTCCACGAGAGCATAGGAGAGAGCTCTCTATTTCACCTGATGGGCTAAGGACTTCTCTTGAGGTAGTTTGCCTGTGTTTAGGTAATCCATGAATGGTTACCTCCTATCTGACTCATCATCCTCTTTGTCAATGGAAACCTCCCCTTTTTGAGAGAGTCTCTCAATGAGTTCTGTATCAATAAGAGATAAGACTTGTCTATTTTGAACCCTTATTGGAATGGACTCATTTTCTAAGCATGCCAACACCTTGGCGAGCTTGGCCAATGCATATGCAGTAGCATTATCTCCTTGAGGAATCTTGTAGATAGTGACCTCTGGGATCTGAGCCAACAACTCCATGGTGTACTTGTCATAATGATGGAGCTTAGACTTTAGAACTTTATAGGACCCAGCAATTTGGTTGATGACGAGCTGAGACTATCGAAGTTGTTGATGCTCTGGATGCATAGTGTAATGACCTCATCGCAATTAGAGCCTCATATTCAGCTTCATTATTGGTGCGGATTGGGGATGATTTGAGAATCCATCACATCAGTCAGAGTTAGAGGACTATTCTACCCGCCTTCCCTAGAAGAGTAGATTATGGTTCTTGTCATTTTTGAGAGGATGTCGCACTATCAAAATACATCTCCCAACGGTGAATGATAGTGTCCCCTAAGTTCATGATTTGTTCATTGGTGAGGTCATCACTAAGTGGAGAATTGGGAGTGGGTGCGCTGGTAAGAAATCAACTAGTGCTTATCCTTTCATAGCACGGAGGGGTATGAATGTGATGTCAAGGTATGATAAAATCATGGATCATCATTATAACCATCTAGATAATGTTGGTCATGTCATGAGATATTACAATAGATTTATTCTAGAGAACAGATTCACCTTATGAGAAAGCATGTAACGTCGTAGCTTTTGGGATGCAAAGATTAAAGTTATGTAGTGCTTCTCAATAGGTGGGTAGTTTGCCAGATTAAATGATGACGAGGTAGTAGAGCATTTTCTTTCCCTTCATCATTGGTTTGAGTCAACAAGGCACCAAGGGAGTCATTTAATGCACGGTGTAGAGGAATAATGGTTTTTGAGGATAGGCTCTAGAACGGTGGCATCAACATGTAGTGTTTGATGTCTTCAAAAGCATGCTGGCACTTATCATCCCACTTGAATTTGGCATCCTTTTTGAGAAGTGCTAAGGATGGTTGGCATCTTCCTAATAAGTTGGATATGAAGCATCTTAGATATGTACCCTTAAAATGATCGAGTTGAGTTAGACTTTTAGGGTGGTATTTCTAAGATAGCCTTGATCTTCTCTAGGTCAATCTCTATTCCCTAGTGTCGGATAACAAACCCAAGGAATTTTCTTGAAGCTACTTTGAATGCACAATTCAGGGGATTCATTTTGAGGTTAAATTATCTTAACCATTTGAAAACTACTCTCAAGTCAAAGAGATGGTCTTTCTTTTTTTGCTTTTGATGACTATATCATCAACATAGCATTCAGCTTGATGGTGAATGAGTTCATTGAAGATCTGAGTCATGGCCCACTGGTATGTAGCACCGACATTTTAAGGCCGAAAGTCATGACCTTATAACAATAAATTATGAATGGGATTTGAAAAGCAGTGTTTCTTTCAACCTCTTATCTTGGTTGTTGTAAGATGACCCATCCATAAAAGAGAATACTGCATGAGATGAAGCAATGTCCACCATAAATTCTGGTATATGAAGTGGAAATTCATCTTTAGGATATGCTTTGTTTAGATCCCTAAAATTGATGCATTTGCAAATTTGGTCATTCATTTTCTTAACGGATGACAAGCTAACCGTAGAGTATGTTTCTTCCCTGATAAAGCCAACATCAATCAATTTCTTAATTTTAGAAGAGACTTGTTATTCAATTTCTAATCGCATGCATCTAGGAGCCTGCTTGATAGGGTTAGCATTAGGTTCTATTGCTAGTTTGTGGGACTCACAAGATAAACTATCATTTCTTCATAATGGCGTCCTTAAACCTAATAGCATAACTAATTCATTGGTTTCTTCTTCATTTAATAAGGAACTAATGTATGTCAGGCATGGATTTTCTTTTGTTCCCAAGTTGATTTCTTTGAGTTCATCAATGGTTGATCTGATTTCTTCTTCAAACTCTAGTGGTTCATCTTTGACTTCAAGCTTATTTGGGTCATCTGAAGTTTCTAAACATGCCTCCTCATAAGAGTTAGCATGATTTGAGAAGAACCTATCAGGCCCCAAATGAGTGGTGATGACTAGGCAATGGTTGTCGTCATCGATTGGACTCATTGTGCTGAATCTTAGTCCTAATCTTGATTGAGAGTGTTTGCATTGGTTATCCCATAAATTTTCAAAGTAGTCTGACCTATGTTTAGACCAAGTATGTGGGATTAATCCCTTCTTTACAAAGTTAATAACACAAGGTGGTCTTCACCACTGTCTAACTCGAATGTCACCTCCAAAGGGACGAGAGGGTTGGTGGCATCTTGTCACATGAGACTTATCCTCCTGGACTCTAAGTCTATGTGGATAGCGGGGGTACTCCTATGAGCTGGAACATAGCTCCTACCGACTAGCCACCAGCAAGGAGGTCTTCCACCTCTGGACTTTCCTCTTCCTCTACCTGGTGGAGGTCAAGTCATCTTACCCATGTGTACATATGGATGAACAAACTATGGTATCCCTCGGCTCTACCTCTTCCTGTCGATTCTGTTCACTTATACTTATCTTTATTTTATTTTTTTCTTTTCTTTTTCTTTTTCAATTTTTCTTTTTTTCTTTTTTCTTTTGATTTTGAACTTTACCAAGTTCACGAGAATAGACTTTTGATTTGGAGGAAGATAGTGGGTTGCATCTTTATAAATCTCAACCTCTCTAACTGAGAATGGCTTCAAGTCTCCTTTGACATAATACTAGATTCCACCTCTTCTGAATTTGATGCACTGGTGCAAAGAGAATGGAATCATGTTGTTGTATCCAAGGCCTACCGAGCAAAAAAATGAAAGATGTATCTGAATCGATTATGTAGAACTTGGCTTCTGTCTTTCAGTCATCTATCTCTAGTGGTAACACTATGGAGCCTAAAGCTCTATCGCCTTGTTCATTGAATCCTCTTAACATCATCCGATCTCCTCAGAGTTTAGAGATGTTGATCCTCAAGTAACCAAGGGTTTTTAGACTCATAATGTTCACTTATGCATTTGGATCAACTAACACCCTAAAGAGTCTGAATTTGTTCATGTTGACTGTGATGTGAAGGGGACGGTTGTGCTTCATTGTCCTCAAAGAAGGTTTTCATCATGTAACTCCACAAGCTTCTCTTGAAAAACATGCCTCCTCTCCAATAGCAGCCAGTTGAGCGAAGCATATTTTTAGATCAAGAAGGGCTTTGATCAATGACTCCCTCATCTCTTTGGATAAGATAAGGACATTACATATGCTTAGTTTAGCTGGCAACTTCTTAGGTGAGCGAGGACATTATAGTCAACTCTAGGTTGGTCCTCCACAAGCATATCTATAGGTGGAGCATCCCTGAAGGGCTTCACGATCATTAGAACCAATAACTTGTTTACCATTATCCTGAGGTGCTACCCTAGGAGGTAGAACTTTGCCACTATGAAGGTTGACTTCGGTGACTTCATGAGATGGTTTAATGAAAAGTTCTACCTGTTCATCAAGTTCACCTACAGCTTCTATAGGATCATCGGAGTCAGATGACTCCAAATCTATCTCAAAGGGAGAACCCGGGTGATTTAGGAATGGGTAATCCATTTCAAAATCAAAAGGAGTGGATCAATTGTTATAATTATTAGTAGAGAGTTTTCTATAGTGAAATCATTAAGATCAAAAGTAGAGAGAATGTAAGCGAAATTAGTCTTCTTCTTCATTGATTTCTTAGATTTGGGTGAAGGTATAAAATAGAAATCAAATAAAATAAGCGGATCAAGGGATTTGGCACCCCCTCTACTGATATAGTATGTTAGAAGAAGAACTAGCTGAAGGAACTATGGCTGAAAATGTGGAAGGAGTGCTGGACTCATTCGGTGGTTGCGCTAATGTGCTATCATGGGCAAGTGGAAGCTGTCGTTGCTGCGGTTGGGCTTCTACCTCCCTCAAGTTGTCTTTAGCAACTTGCAAACCTTCCTTAGAGTTGGAGGTTTGAGCTACTTCAGGCACCTACAAGGGTAACTTTTTGATCTTAAAAATGATTTTCTTGGAGGTTTGGGATAGGGAGATATCACAACCTTCCTCTATCTTGAGAAGATCACGTGAATCCCCAAGGATTACCCTAACATAACTAGAGGGTTGTTCTAATAGGTATTCTTATGGATGACAATGGCACCGACTTATAGATATATGCTTGGTCCTTAAAGGTAAATAAATCATCCAAGACATGACCTAGCATGCGGTGGTAGGAAAAGTTTGGATCATGACTCTTACTCACATCCTCAGACCTCCTAGGCTCTGGTAACTGAAAATCATGATTCTTTAAGAGGTTCTTAAAGATCTTCCTGACTACCTCCCTCTTGAATGAATAAGGTTTATTCAACTTGTTGACAAGAGTAAGTAAGTCATAGTTACCTGGTGGTGGATAGGAATACTACTGCTAATGTTGTGGACGGGGGAGTAGGCGGTGGTGGAGGCCGTTGTGGCAATTAAGGTGGTTGATATAATGGCTGAGGCAATGGAAAAGGAAGTGGTAGAGGAGGCTACTAAGCTTGAGGTCGACCACAGCTATTTGTTTCCCCTTATCAACTCATGACGCCCTATTTTTCTCAAATGCCTTCTATGGTCTGAGCTTGGTTGATCTTGGAAAGGTAACTATTTGACCTCTCCTTGTAGACTAGCCACCTTGTTGATTAATTTCTCAAATGTCTTAGTGGTGAACCCTTTAAGCATGAAGGCGACCGGGCCATGAATATTCTTGAGTAGAATTTCAATGGCATGATATTCAGACAATTATGGTTTGTATTTCATACTTAAACTTTGTCATCTAAGAATGTAATCAATAAGGGACTCATCGGGGAGCTGTTGAGCTACAACAAGATCGGTCACAGTTACCCTTTGTTGAGCTCCAACAAATCTCTCAATAAAGAGCTACTCCAACTTAGCAAATGTCTTTACTAAACTATTGGGTAGTTCAGCATACCAATCAAATGTGATGCCTATCAAACTACTAACGAAGAGGCTAAATAAGAGTGCATGGATGCCCGACATTATAACATCACGAAATGTGTTATGTCTTTGGAGGTTCCCACCATCAAAAATTTGAAGGATGGAGGCACAAAGCCCTTAGGGCATTGGACACCATCAAATTCCTCCGGGTAGGGTATACCCTTTAGAATATATGAGCCACCTTAGGCTTGCACCAATGCATCCCTCACCTATTTCTCCACCACGTGTTTAATATCCTTTTCATGCATGGTGGTGCTATCTACCACCTTTCTATGCAAGCTACCACTGTCTCCCAATGCAGGAATGCATCTAGGATGATCTAAAGTGTGTAGTCAACTCTATGGGAGAAGGCGTGACACACAATTCTATAATCGACACCACGCCATCAACTCTTCAATCTTCTTCTCCATTTGGTCAATATGATCATCCCTACTTAAGTTGGTGGAGGAGGTCTGAGTTTAATGGACGATATTGTCCTATTCAACTACAATACATTCTCTATTGATCTCTATGAAGGGAACTCTAGTATCGACCATGTGAACTTTGGAATTCTCAAGAAGATCATCCTCATCGATCAAATTGACCTTTCCTCTCACTGTCGGCCAATCACTTCCTAGAAGTTCTCTCTTCTCTACAAAGCACTATGCTAAAATATCATCTAGGGAGTGGTCTAACTGTGCTGGTACAAATACTAGTTGCTGACTGGTAGAGAGGCTCCGCTCACTGATAGAGATGCACCTAACACTGCCTGTCACTAGAGTATTGGCTCTAGGAGGGTCATGCTCACTGGAAGAGATGTGCTCATGACTGCTCATGGGTTGAGTAGTGTCCCTAGAGAGATCCACTGCCATGGGGACTGCAGAACTATCCCTTTCCCCCTCTACAACTATTGTTGTCATTGGCTTTGATAGTGGTGGTGGTGGTGCGACCATAACGCTGCGGGGTTGCCACTCCTTCTTCACCAAGACTGAAGTAGGAGGTCAGTGAACTGTCCTCACCTCTTGTGGAGTAGATAAAGTGGATCCTTTGGTAGGGATCACAAAGGGGCTTTCTTCTCCCGAGCTGTCTTCTACCTTCAGGAGCGGTGGATGGCGAGACTGTGATGGTGGGCGAGTGAATAGTGTGGTGGAGACAACACCAGCTTCACGAGGCTTTCCCTATGGTGGTACCCACAATATCTATCTCTCGCCCGTGGCGATGGGAAATTAGCTAGATCGAAGGCCGTCAATAGCCTGGAAAACTTCCATCGCTCCCTTCTCCCTGACTAAGCTGCTACTCGATCCTCTGATGCTCTATCATTATGAATGTTCCTAGTAACACTCTTGGGGATGATCGACCTCAAGTTAAATAATGTGTCAGACTCTGAACGTCTGTGTGCCCTACCTACCTGGCGTAATACCATCTACAAATTGGGATAGGACTTCCTCTTATCCCTAGCCGAAACCTCATTGTATATAGGAGGTGGAGGCAATGCGTATCCTCGGAAGTCTTCCTCTCTGCGAGAGGGGGGTGGAACTGTTGCTAGTCAAAAATGGAGAAACCTCACGTGGAGAACCCTCCTATGCAATATGGGATGGCGTCCATATCTCGGTGCACTGGTGGTGTCACTTGATATTGCAGCTTTTGTTGTGTCATTATGTGTGACGCTGTGTATGGTTGAGCAAGGTATGAGTGCTAGATCTTACCTCGAAGATAGAGGAGACTATCTCAAAGTCGATAGCCTTCCTTAGAAGGGACCACAAGGAGGTGCTAGCATGCAGTGGGGAGCAACAGGGAATAAGTTGGAATTGGACTAACTGGTGGAACCTCAATTGCCTTCCTCTTCAAGGAAGGATACTTAGTGTTAGAAGGCAGGTCGATGCGGATGACTGTCTTCTGCCCAACTACCTCATCCCAACTAACAGTGGTGAGGGTCGCCCCCTCGTAGGTAATGCAAGCTCCATCAAATCCTCAACCAAAAAACACTAGATGAGTGGAGTCAGTTTGAGGGAGGCTGGCCCGATCCAAGGCCAAATCCATCCCAAATCGAAAGGTGAAAATAAACTTTTGAGAGGCCATGTGTCTTAACTGTAAAGAAATTGCACTGACTGATCTGAGTTATATGTCTGTGTATGTTGAAATGTAACTTGTATCAGATTTCTACCTTGATATTTGTCCCAAGAATAGAGTTTGGAGTTTGAACCCACACTTTCAATTCAAATATCTTGAGTGGGATTCATTGG